>ML315826.1:0-23766 GCA_005239505.1 Nicotiana paniculata
TTATTATTATTATTATTGTTATTGTTATTATTATTATTATTATTATTGTTATTTTTATTATTATTATTATTATTATTATTGGCTCGTGATGCAATTTGGTTGGTTCCCACTGAGAGGGAGAAGACCAGAAGGTTCATGAATGGCCTCAACTATCAGTTCTGTTTTGTTATGACTCTAGGAAATATAGCAGGTGCTAAATTTGATGATGTGGTTGATAGTGCTCGAGGGATAGAAATAGTCCGTACTCAGGAGTATGAGGAGAGGGAGGCCAAGAGGTCTGGGTAATTCCAGCGTTGTTCCTTCTGGGGGACAATCCTATCACAATAAGGGTCGTCGTTATAGGCCTACACAGATGTCTTGTCCAGCTCATCGTGGCGCATCAGCTAGCCATGGTTCATAGAGTGCTCGACAGAGTCAGTCTTCTCTTAGTGCACTTCCAACTCGGAGTTCATCTCGTGCACCATTAGTTTAGGGTTCATTTGTACCAGGTTCTTCTGGTAGTTGTTCTAGTTCCCGGGTCCACCTCAGCACTGCCAATATTTTCAGAGAATGGTTGTTTTGAGTATGGAGATTTGGGTCACATAAAGAGATATTGTCCCCACCTTACGGGAGGTTCAGCTCAGTAGAGGAGTTAGGATACGACTTCAGCACCAGTTGCTTCACCACCCACCCAACCAGCTCGGGGTGGGGTTCAGTCATCTAGGGGTCGCCCAAGACGGGGAGGCCGATCAGTTGGCGGTCGGGCCCGATTCTATGCTATTCTTGCTAGGCCAGATGTCGTTGCATCATATGCAGTGATCACATGTATTGTATCAGTGTGCCACAGGGAAGCCTATATATTATTTGACCCTGCTTCCACATATTCGTATGTATCATCATATTTTGCTCATTTTTTTATATGCCCCGTGAGTCCTTAGTTTCCCATTTTCATGTATCTACACCGGTGGGTGATATTATTATTGTGGACCATGTGTATCGATCGTGTGTGGTAACTATTGGTGGAATGGAGACTAGAGTTGATCTCTTATTGCTTAGTATGGTTGATTTTGATGTAATCTTGGGTATGGATTGGTTGTCTCCATGTCATGGTATTCTGTACTGTCATGCAAAAACCATGACGTTGGCAATGCCGGGGTTGCCGAAGGTCGAGTGGAGAGGTTCTCTAGATTATGTTCCCATTAGGGTAATTTCTTACTTGAAGGCCCAACGGATGTTTGGGAAGGGGTGTTTGTCACATTTGGCCTTTGGGAGAGATGTTGATGCAGATACTCCTACTATTAATTCTGCGAGACTTTCCGGATGAATTCCCTGTAGATTTTTCGGGTATGCCACCCAACATGGATATTGATTTCAGTATTGACTTGTTGCCGGGCACTCAGCCCATTTCTATTCCTCCTTATCATATGGCACCAACTGAGTTGAAATAACTGAAAGAGAAAGTTCAGGAACTTCTTGATAAGGGGTTTATAAGGCCTAGTGTGTCGCCTTGGGGTGCACCGATTCTGTTCGTGAAAAGAAAGATGGTACTGTGCAGATGTGCATTGACTACAGGCAGTTGAACAAAGTTACAATCAAGAACAAGTATCCTTTGTCACCTATTGATGATTTATTTGACCAGCTTCAGGGAGCGAGTATGTTATTTAAAATTGATTTGAGATGCGGGTATCACCAGTTGACCATTCGAGACTCGGATATACTAAAGACGGTATTCAGGACTCGTTATGGTCACTATGAATTTCTCGTGATGTATTTTGGGCTGAACAATGCCCCAACAACATTTATGCACTTGATAAATAGTGTATTCCAATCGTATATTGATCTCTTTGTTGTAGTATTTATTGATGACATCCTGGTGTACTCACGTAGCCAGGAGGAACATGCACAACATTTGAGTATTGTACTACAGAAGTTGAGGGAGGAGAAACTTTATGCCAAATTCTCTAAGTGTGAGTTCTGGCTTAGTTCAGTGGCATTCTTGGGACATATAGTGTTTTGTAAAGGAATTAAGATGGATCCGAAGAAGATAGAGGCAGTTCAGAGTTGGCCCCAGCCATCTTCAGCTACGGAGATTAAGATTTTTCTTAACTTGGCCGGTTATTATCAGTTCTTTGTGGAGGGATTCTTGTCTATTGCGTCGCCCTTGACTAAATTGACCTAGAAAGGTGCTCTATTCAGGTGGTCGAATGAGTGTGAAGAGAGCTTTCAGAAGATCAAGTCTGCCTTGACCACAACTCCAATTCTAGTTTTACCCAGCTTCAGGCCCTTATATAGTGTATTGTGATGCTTCTCATATTGGTATTGGATGTGTCTTAATTCAGGAGGGTAGAGTGACTGCTTATGCTTCGCTCCAGTTGAAGCCACATGAAAATAACTACCATGTTCATGATTTAGAGGTGGCAGCCATTGTTCATGCACTGAAGATTTGGAGGCACTACCTCTATTGTGTGTCTTGTGAGGTATTTACAGATCATCAGGGTCTTCAACACTTAGCAAAATAGAAGGACCAACATAGATGGTTGGAGCTGCTAAAAGGATTTTGATATTACTATTCTATATCATCCCGGGAAGGCCAATGTGGTGGCCGATGCTCTGAATAGAAAGGCGGTGAGTGTGGGTAGCCTTGCATTCATTCCTATTGGTGAAAGGCCTCCCGCAGTTAATGTTCAGACCTTGGCTAATCAGTTCGTGAGATTAGATGTTTCAGATCCGAGTCGGTTTCTAGTTTGTGTGGTTTCTCAATCTTATATGACCGCATCAGAGAGTGCCAGTATGATGATCCCCATTTGCTTGTTCTGAATGACACAGTTCAGCACGGTGATGCCAAATATGTTACTATTAGAGATGATGGGATGTTGTGGATGCAATGTCAAATTTTTGTACCAAATGTAGATGGACTGCTTAAGTTGATTCTTGAAGAAGCCCATAGTTCACGGTGTTCCATTCATCCGGATGCCGCTAAGATGTACCAGGACTTGAGGCAGCATTATTGGTGGAGAAAAATGAAGAAAGATATAATTGGGTTTGTAGCTCGGTGTTTAAATTGTCAACAGGTGAAGTACGAGCATCAAATATTGGGTGGATTACTTCAGAGACTTTAAATTCCCGAATGGAAATGGGAACGTATTACCATGGACTTCATAGTTGGACTCCCACGGACTTTGAGGAAGCTTGTTGCTATTTGGGTGATTGTGGATCAGTTGACCAAGTCCACACATTTTTATTCCATTCGGTACTGCTTATTATTCGGAGTAGTTGGTTGAGATTTATATCTGTGAGATTGTTCGCCTACACAGTGTGCCAGTGTCCATCATTTCAAATCGGGGACACAGTTTACATCACATTTTTGGAGAGCAATGCAGTGAGAATTAGGCACGCAGGTTCAGTTGAGTACAACATTTCACCCTCAGACGGACAGACAGTCTGAGGCACTATTCATAAATTGGAAGATATGATACATGCTTGTGTTATAGATTTTGGGGGTTCTTGGGCTCAGTTTTTGCCACTTGCAGAGTTTACGTACAATAATGGCTACCAATCGAGCATTCTGATGGCTCCGTATGAGGCTTTATGTGGGATACACTGTAGGTCTCTGGTCGGTTGATTTGAGCCGGATGAGGCTAGGCTATTGGGTACTGATTTAGTTCAGGATGCTTTGGAAAAGGTTAAATTGATTCAGGATCGACTTTGCACAGCGCAATCTAGACAGAAGGGTTATGCCGATTGGAAGGTTCGCGATGTTGCTTGCATGGTAGGAGAGAAGGTACTACTCCGAGTTTCGCCTATGAAGGGTGTTATGAGGTTCGGGAAGAAGGGCAAGTTGATTCCTAGGTATATTGGACCTTTTGAGATACTTAACATGATTGGAGAGATGGCTTATGAACTTGCATTGCCTCCTAGTTTATCAGATGTTCATCTAGTGTTTCATGTATCTATGCTCCGAAAGTATGCCGGTGATAGGTCTCATGTTTTGGATTTCAGTACCGTGAAGTTGGATGGTAATTTGACTTATAATGTGGAGCTGGTGGCCATTTTGGACCGACAGGTTCGAAAGTTGAGGTGAAAGAATATAGCTTCAGTGAAAGTACAATGGAGAGGCCAGCCAGTCGGAGAAGCTACTTGGGAGACTGAGCGAGAGATGCGGAGAAAATATCCACACCTATTTGAGACTCCAGGTATGATTCTAAACCCGTTCTAGGATGAATGTTTGTTTAAGAGGGGGAGAATGTAACGACCCGACCGGTCTTTTTGAGTATTACAACCCTATTCCCCCATTTACTTCTCATTTTGTGCTTTATAGTTGTTATGTGACTTGTCGGGGTAATTGGTTCGGGCCCGACGAGGTTTCGGAATGAACTGAGACACTTAGTCTCAAAGATGAAAACTTAAATTGCAAAGGTTGATCAGATGTTGATTTATGTGTAAACGACCCTGGAATAGAGTTTTGATGGTTCCAATAGCTCCATGTGGTGATTTTGGATTTAAGAGTGTGTCCGAAAAATTATTGGGAAGTCCATAGTTAAATTAGGCTTGAAATGGTGAAAATAGGAAATTGAAGTTGGAAGTTTAACCGGGGAGTTAAATTTTTGATATCGGGGTCGGAATCCGATTCTGGAAATTGGAATAGGTCTGATATGTTATGACTTGTGTGGAAAATTTGAGGCCAATCGGACTTGATTTGATATGTTTCGGCATCGAATGTAGAAGTTGGAATTTATTAGTTTCATTAAGCTTGACCTGGGGTATGATTCGTACTTTTGCGTTGCTTGATGTGATATAAGATTTTGACTAAGTTCGTATGATATGTTAGGACTTGTTGGTATATTTAGTTTAGGTCCCGGGGGCCTCGGGTGAGTTTAGGATGGTTAACAAATTGAATTTTGGACTTCAAATTTTGCTGAAATTTTCTGATGCATAGTCAGGTTTACTTCTACGCGATCGCGTGAGAAGATCTACGTTCACATAGGCTTAGCAGGGAAATGGAGGATTTTGTTCTACGCGATTGCGATCACGTAGCTATGGGATGTTGTGCTTCGTGAACACATGGCCATGGTCGCATTCCTGTAGAGGAATTTGAGCAGAAGGTTGAAGTCACACATTTGTTCTATGTGATTGCTTGAAGCGGGTTGCAATCGCGTAGGTTTAAGGGGGATTGCTATGCGATCACGTGGGAATATCTGCGATCGTGAAGGCAATTTTAAGGGGCAGACTGTTTTGGTCTTCGCGATCGCGGGACTTGGTCTGCGATCGCATAAAGGAAATGACTGGGCAGCAGATTTAAGTTCTTAAAATGGGACTTCGTTCCATTTCCATTTTAAGTGATTCGGAGCTCGGGGAGAGGCGATATTTGGGAGAGTTTCAAGGGAAACAACAGGGTAAATGTTCTTAACTCAATTTTGGTCAAATTACCCGAATCTATTGCTATTTTTAGCATTTAATATGGTGTTTAAGTTGGAAAAATTGTGAAAACCTTAAAGTTAACTTGAGGATTTGAAGGTCGAGTTGATGTCAGAATTTGGTAAATTTAGTATGGTTGGACTCGTGGCGCAATGGGTGTTCATATTTTGTAACTTTTGTTGGGTTCCGAGATGTGGGACCCACTGTCATTTTTGCGTGGAATGTCAGATTTTGTTGGAAAATTAGTATTTTCATATGGAATTAATTCCTATAATTTGTATTGACCGAATCGAATTAATTGTGACTAGATTCGAGACGTTTGGAGGCTGATTCGTGAGACAAGGGCATATTGGAATAAAGAATTACACTGTTTGAGGTAAGTAACACTTCTAAACTTGGTTCTGAGGTATAAATCCCTGAATTACATGTTATGTGAATTGTATAGAGGTGACACACATTTTAGGTGATGGACGTGTGGGCATGCACCATAGAAATTGTGACTTCAATAAATTATGTGGAGTTGTATAATTAAAGAATAATGTCATTATCTACATATTCTCCATGTATTAGAGGAAATTGAGCTGAGACTCATGTTCAAGATATGTTTAGTCTACGTGCCGATATTTTGGGATCCATAGGGTCGTGTTGCTGTTGAATCATTTGTTGAATTGTAGTTTTCGTACACGGTCACATTAATCATTTGCATATCATATCTCAGTCTCTGTTGTCATTCATTGATACATCATATCATCATGTCGGGTTGATTTTCATGTCATTCAGAGCCCGAGAGACTGGAGATTTTGAGTGATATTATATGGGATCAGGATTCGCACCGCGATGTGGTTTATTTATCTATGCCTGGACCTAGCTATTATAGCGATTGGGATGAAGGATCCCCTTCGGAGTCTGCACCCCCATACTAAGCGCGATTCATTTATATTGAGGGATGTATCTTGTCCGAATCATTTATATCTAAGGATAAATCTTCCCCTAGGCTGGATTGGCCTTATACAGTACTGATTGTATGATTGACAATTGATGTGTATATATACAGGATGGATCTTCCCTGGGCTGTATTGGCCATATACAGTACTGAATGATTAAATACTGAGATTTTGAGTGCACGAGGTTTTCCACAAAGGTGCATCACATACAACATGTACATCGGCACGTAGATATAGAGATGTCACATTCCTCATATCATTCAGAATTGATATATTTTATTTGTACTGAGCTAACTATTCAACTTGAAAGCATGCCATTTTTGTACTGTTATTTCTATATTGGACTATACCTATGGAGCTCGTCACTACTTTAAGCCCAAAGGTTAGTCTTGTTATTATCACAATCCGAAATTTTCACCATCGAGACCGTGATGGCGCCTAACATTTCACTTGCTAGGTAAGCCAACGTTGGAATAATTTTAACCATTTTTTAAAATTCACCTTAATTAAATATTAAAGAAACCAACAACTGAAATAATATCTGAATTTAAATGAACAGATCAAAAATATTAATGATGTTTAAATACCATCTCAAAATTGGAGTCACAAGTGCACGAACTTCTAGAATAATATAAGCAAGGGTCTGGATAAATATAAAGATGTCTGAAAGAAAGTGCACAACTAAGATAAAGTATAAGGGGACTTCCGAGCTGCGAACGCCGTGCAGCTATACCTCAAGTCTCCTCTGATAGTTGAATCCGAGAAAATCTACAGTACTTCGTTGGGACCAACTCCGATACCTGCACAATAAGTGCAGAGTGTAGTATGAGTACTATCGACCCCATGTACTCTGTAAGTGCTGAGCCTAACCTCGACGAAGTAGTGGCGAGGCTAAGGCAATTCGCTTACCTGTACGCAATAATAATAATAATAATAATAATAAGAATAAATATAAGACATGTATATCATATCAATAATTTAAGTCAATTCACCAATCACAACCAATTATTTCTTTTATCATTTTGTTCCAGAATGCAACCCATTCCCACAATATAATTATCAATCAATTTTTGTAGCGGCATGCAACCCGCTCCAACAATAGAAATTTAACATAAAAGTCGTGGCGGCGTGCAACCCGACCCAACAATATAATCTTTCAATTAAATCCCGTTGCGTCTTGCAACCCGCTCCAACAATATAAACTTAAAATAAAATCTGTTGCGGCGTGCAATCCGATCCAACAATCTAATTTAACAACACCTAATGTAAAACTACTCCAATAAATACCACAATTAATAGAAATTGTTAGGCAACAAGGTATACAAAAATTATGAATTATGTAGAAAACAAATAAGGGAAAGTAGCAATTAAATGTAGAATCAGGGAGAATATATGCATTTTGACATATAAAATATTAATTTTCAAATTACAATTGTAGCACAAAAATCACAGAAGCAGGTAGCAATTAAGGCATGATAACTGGCAATAAAAATAGTAGATTCAGTTAATATAACAATTAATTTATGAAATAAGGTTATTAATAAATACGTAAAAACATGGAAACATGCAATTTGACGACGTATAGACACTAGTCACCTTGTTTATACGTCGTTATTCATAAAATTCACATAGCATATAGTTCATGGGTTCTATTCTCTCAAATAAACGTTAACCACGACACTTACTTTGCTTCGCAATTCAAGTGATCACTCGACCACAACTTTTCCTTTCGAATTATTCTCCAAACCAACCAAACCTAGAAATTTATTTACCAACAACTTAATTTGAGCTTTAGAAATTATTCACAATTCAAAAGAGACTCAAGTCATTTTTTGAAAAGTCAACCAAAGGTCAACATGGGACCCACTTTTTGGAACCCGGCGAAAAATAATGAAATCCAAACGTCCATTCCGATACGAGTTCAACCATACTAAAATTGTCAAATTCCGACATCAGATGCCTATCAAATCTTCATTTTTCATTTTTGTTAGATTTTATAAAAATATGATTTTTGTTTTCAATTAATTACACAAATTCATGATGTAAATGAGTATGAAATTATGAAATTTAATAAATATAGGATAAAGAACACTTACCCAGTTTGAATTTGTGAAAATTCCTTTGAAAATCGCTCAGACTGAGCTTTAAATCGCAGATAATGAAAAATGGGACGAAATCCCATTTTCAGAACTTAAGTTATGCTGTCGAGGGATTTATTCATCGCGATTGCAGGAATGGCTTCGCGATCGCGAAGCACAAATTTCATAGGCTGCCAATTTGCACTACGTGAATGCGACATCCCATACGCGAACGGGAAGCATAACCCTTCAGACCTTCGCAATCGCGGACTGCTTCATGCGATCGCGAAGCACAAATTTGAATGCCCCAGCTTCTGCCTCATTTCATCTTCACAGACGCGATAAACTATACGCGTTTGTGATGAACTAGGAGCCAACTTTCCGCGATCGCATGCCTCTCTTCGCGAACGCGAAGAGTAAAAATCACAACTCACAATTATCTCTTCGCGATCGTGGGAATGGCTTTACGATCGCGAAACACGATGCACCAGATGACAGCTGAAGCTAAAAAACCAGATTTTTCCAAAGTTCAAAAGATTTGTAGGCTATCCGAAACTCTCACCCTCGGGGATCCAAACCATACATGCACACAAGTCCAAAACTCTCATACGAACTCGGTCGCGCGATCAAAATACTAAAATAACACCTAGAACTATGAATCAGACATCAAACCAAATGAAATTTTCAATGAACTTAAAGAATTTCTATTTTAACGACCGGACGCCCGAACCACGTCAAATCACTTCTATTTGGCATCAAATTTAGCAGACAATTCATAAATATTATAATGGACCTATACCGAGTTTCGAAACTAAAATACGGACCCGGTATCAACAAAGTCAAGCATCAGTCAAACTTGGAAACTCTTTAAGCTTTCAAACTTCTAATTTTCAATAATTGGCTATAACTTAAGCTAGGGACCTCCAAATTAAATTCCGAGCATACGCCCAGGTCCCAAATCACGATACAGACCCATCAGACCGTCAAAATACTGATCCGAGTTCGTTTGCTCAAAATATTGACCGAAGTCAACTTAAGTGACTTTTAAATAACAAATTCACATTTTTATCAATTTTTCTCATACAAGCTTCCCGAAAAATTATACGGACTAAACACGCAAGTCGAGAAAAGATGTATGGTGCTATTTGAGGTCTCAAAATACAGAAATGAATATTAAATTAAAAGATGATCATCACATTCTTCACCTCTAAAACAAATGTTCGTTCTCGAACGAAATTAGAAAAGTCTGACTCAGACTCCCAGTTAGATGCTTCAACCGGCTGACCTCTCCATTGCACTCGAACTAATGGATAACTCTTAGACCTCAACTTTCGGACCTGCCGGGCTAGAGTAGCTACTGGCTCCTCCTCATAAGTCAAATCCTTGTCCAATTGGACTGAGCTGAAATCTAACACATGGGACGGATCACCATGATATTTCCGGAGTATAGACACATGGAACATCGGGTGAACTGCTGATAAACTAGGTGGTAGTGCAAGCATGTAGACTACTTCACCCACCCTTTCAAGAATTTCAAAGGGTCCAAATACCTAGGGCTCAACTTGCCCTTCTTCCCGAGCCTCAATACACCCTTCATAGGTGAAACCCGGAGCAACACTCTTTCTCCAACCATGAATGAAACATCACAAACTTTACAGTCGGCATAACTCTTTTCCCTAGACTGAGCTGTGCGAAGTCGATACCGAATAATCTTGACCTTATCCAAGGCATCCTGTACCAAATCGGTACCCAACAACCGAGCCTCTCCCGGTTCAAACCAGCCAACTGGCGAATGACATCGCTTCCCGTCATTTAAATGCTCATTTACTCAGTGACACCGGATTTTGGGAGTGTATTTATATTAGTATGTGTGGGGTTTTTTCTATTAAATTAAAATATTGCGTTTTCAAACTTAAAAGAAATTGTGGCTTATTGAGGTTGTCGGCTTGTCTAGTATTGAGATAGGCGCCATCACGACATGCGTATTTTGGGTTGTGACAGAAATTAAAAACTAAATTTCACTCACCAGCGACCAAGCTGATTGCTGAAGCACACAAAGTTACTATAGTTTCTTTTGTTGACAACTTATGAAAGAAATTTAACATCAACAAACTCATTCGGATCATTAGATTGGTAAACCGCAACTAATATAAGAAAGGAGAAGGATGACTAAATACAAAGTTTTTTACAATAATAAAATTTGTCAACCACTTAAACACCACCTTAAAAGTTTAATCAAATTAACAACAATAATATTGGAATACAAACACCAAGTATTGTATCATGAATTCAACCAGTCCTAGGAATAGGACCTATTGGTTTAACTTGAAGGTGTTGGTTGAATTGAAGGTTCTGCCACTGGTGGTGGTCTGTTTTCATTTTCTGCTTCTTCTTTATCTTTTTCTGCTAACTCTGGCCCTTTTGCATTTTCTTCTGCTTCCCCTATTACTACTTTCCCTTGTATATTTTCTGGTTCTGCCATTGGTAGCTCTTGTCCTGGGCCATTTCCTGGTTATAAAACCAAAATTAGCTATAAAATCCATCGCTAGTCTGTGGGTAAACCATTCGTAGCTGACAGAAGTTTAATGACGAAAATATGCTATTTAGTAATGGGATTCGTCCGACACTAGTTCCTGTTGTTTTTCTGTAGTACCAAAATCATTTCCCAATAATATTCATAATGAATTTTCGTGTTACTAAAAATGATTGTTTTTATTTTACGCTGTCAAGTGAAGTTGACCTATATATAAGATCATATAAGCTACTTCATTTGTCTCAAATTATCTGTCATGTTTTTTTATTTTTATGTGCTATTTCCTTTTTCAACAACAATTACTATAAAGGGACTAATGGAAAAAACATAATTTATTTTGTCTTGAACTTTTAAAATGACAAAAAAATTTGAGATAATTATTTTTAAAAATCACGACATTTGAAATATATAGAGAGAATATGAAAATAAAATAAATAACTTGTTATGATAGATTAAATTGTATGAATAGTGTAAACAATACATTGTCATAAGTAAACCTTTCAAAATAACATGAATTTTCTAAAATTAATGAAAATTATGAAAGGGAATGAAAAATTTCTAGTCAAGATATAATATAGTTCTCAAATCATACCTTTAGCAGGTTTTCCACATGAAATAAGGGATTCAAATAGACCTCGAATCTTGTTCTTCATACTTACATTGGAATTAGCCATCTTTCTTATCTAGACAATAAAAATATCATATATTGTTTCCCAAGGCTCAAAGAGCCTTTATAGGAGATCGATTAATTGAAAGGCTCACTAATTACTTCTTACTATAATAGAGCTTAATTAATTAAAAACAATGTAATTTTGTGAATTATTAGTTTGGTTAACGTGATAGCCTGTTAGTACTAAAATATTCACATAATTACATCTGTCTTTCCGATATGACAGTTGGATTATTGTTCGGAAATGGGGTTTCCTACCTAATCGATTTGTTTCTATTATTGTTCAAATTATATCGGATATTATTCATGTGAACATAGATATTGTTGTCTACCAGTGATGCAATTTAGACAGATTTATTGAACTATGTTACTCGGTATTACTGGCTTAACTACAAGGGGAATACAAAATTACAAATTTAAGATAATGATAGTTTGAACGAAAATTAACCTCTGCCAAAAAGAGTTGCTTTAAATAAATACACTACTAGAAATTCGGTCAAAACCGACCGAATTCAATGTCACGATCCAAAACTAACTATAAGTTGTGATGGAACTCAATATCGCCGTTAGGCAAGCCAACGGTGAACTACCAACTTAATTATTTATTTTATTATTTTTGAAATCATAAATCTTAGTATTAGATAGGAAAATCAATGCATTAAAAATCGTAGATACATACAATTTAAATGAAATATAAAGTAAAAGTGTGTCAATGGTAAGCAAAATCATAAACAAATTCTAGAACATCCCAAAATCAGGTGTCATGAGTACATGAACATCTACTAGGAAGTACAATAACAATACAACATGTGTCTGAAATACAAGATAGACAGGACAAAGTAAATAATTATGATAGAGACTGTGTGTGCTGTGAATCATAGCATGGAATGCAGCTTACCATAACGTCCCCTCAGCAGCTGCGCCAACGCGCCCAAATGACCATCAAATGAACCTGTCAGATCCTACACATTTAGTACAGCAGTGCAGCATGAGTACATAAATCAACGCGTACTCAGTAAATATTTAGTCTAACCCCGAAGAGGTAGTGACGAGAGGTCGACCTTGACAATTACTAGTGGTCCAGTAAATCAAATATAATAAAATAGACAAGTATGAAACATGACAAATAAATAATGAGAACAAATTTAGGCAAATAGTACGGTCTACAGCTGAACAGTGAACACAAAATCTTCAATTATCGGATACCTCCTCAAATGCAATACATAATGGCCAATACCAAACCGACGGTCACATCTCAAGTCAGGAAACTCATGAGTACGCAGACTCCTTATCAAGTATTTCGCACGACTCTGCTGAGGTGAAAGGTCGGATCCTACAAGAGTGTTTCATAGAACTACAGAGGCGAACGACCCGATCTCACAAGAGTATTTCATAGAACTGTTGAGGCGAAAAACCTGATTTCATAAGAGTGTGATACATAATCCTGTCCAAGCGAATGACTCGATCTCTTAAGAATATGTTACTCTGCCGAGGCAAAGCGAATGACCCGATTCTATTAGAATATGAAACTTTTATGGGTCATTCATCCCACTCATGAATATAGGTGTGAGTTATAAAATTCAAGAAAACTTTTCGGACGAATATGCACAATGCGGAAGAAGTCCGTAAAGGAAGGTAGAATTTCCATGGCTAATCAAGTAACTCGTCAAATATCTAACTAGTCCGATACTCTACGCGAGTTTAGTCTCAGGCTAAATGTATATTAAAGATTTAAACATGCAAGAATAACTCAAATAGTACAATTAAAGCATGGCGTGAGTCTAAGTCTACCAGTACATAATAAAAAATTCTAGCATACGCATGGACACTCGTCACCTCATACGTGCGTAGCTTACACAACATGTAGAACATATGAAATATACACCTGTTGATACCCAATTTTTTCCTCATATATTTCAAATATACATATATACTTTCAAAATAGTGCATGAGCACCATCAAGTAGTTTTCCTAATTTTTTCATAATTTGTAAAGATTTTTAAATCAACTTATTCCCATATTTTTATTATATAAATAATTATTAATTACATCACAAATAATTTTTATGATGATTTTATCATCTAACCTCATCATTTATATCCATATTAAGCTTTAAATATTTTTGATGTATTTATTATAATTATATTTGCATATTTAGGCTAAAATAGTATATTTTACAATAATAGCCCTTATATACTTATGATCATTTTATTTATGCAAAAAATAAATTTTTTATGCGTTTATAGTAATAAATAATTTTTATTAATTATTTTTATTCACAAATAATATTTTTACTATTTTATTTATCATTTTTTACAAATTATTTTATTAATTAAATTGGGTACTTAACTAATAGTCCCTAAATTCACCAATTGCGGACCTGAACTACTAGCCCCTTAGCCCTTTACCTAAAACACCTACCCAAATCCTTGGCCTAATACTTAATCTAATCCATAACCCCCTAACCCAGTCCGGAACCGACCCTACCCCTTTTAAATCACAATCGTTGATCTCTGAGATCAACGACCCATATCACTCCCTCCTTCTAATTAACGTACTTATCCCCAAACCCTAGAGACCATTATCCCAGCCCCGCCGTCCTTGAAATCTCTCGAACCTTCTCCTCTCCTCTGTAAACCCTAGCGCCATCACCCATCACCCCTCCAATTGCAACCCAAAAATAGAATCAAACAATGATCCCCTTACCTTATTGACCCCTCCTCTCTACTGGTTACCCATTTATGGTGTTACATAATTGTTTTCCTAATATGTCAAGAAAATCTTGTAAGAATCGAACCAAAATTGGTTCAAATCCATAACTTACTGTTTATTCCATCTATGTTCATCACTTGCTCTTTGTAAGTGCGATTATTTTCCGTATCTCTTGCTGATTCGTACTTAACCCTAAGGTTAGGGTTTTCGGATCCTCTTTTGGTTCGAATCAAAACTGGTTCAAGCTTTAATTTTAAGTACTATCCCGTCTATATTCGTCCTATTATGCATGAATCTGCCTATTTTTGTCAATTTCTTTTACTTACCCTAAATTAGGGTTTAAGACCCTTTTCATTAGGACCAGATCTGGTTCGATTATGTGTTTTTTTTTTGAATAATTTCCTGTCTATGTTCATCATATGTAGTTGATTGTCTTTATCTGATAGTTTGGATTAATTAATTCTCTATTTAAACCCCTTGCCCTTTCCCCTTTAGACAGACTGGAACTATCAATACCCTCACTGAAAACTTAAGGGTTTAATTCTGATTCTCTTTGCTCGTTTGCTTCTGGTCTTAGCCGGCTAAAAGCCAAGGCCAATTAATTCTGGACTTGACTATTGTGGTGTATTTTCTTGATTTCCTGCCTAACTGGTGAGTGAGTATCCCTTGTCATTTTATCCTCTATGTTTCCATAACCTGTGTATTCGATCCAACATGTTTAAAGTATTCTGAGCATGATTCTACCACTTTTATGTTTCTATGAGTTCATTTAGTCCTATAATTGATACTGTTAGTTCTGAGATTGGTTATTTTTGAATAATATGAATCCTCTTAGAGGTTAACTTAATTTCCTTTAACTTGTTTCATGTAGGTTGTTTTTCTAGTTCTGAACCAGACCTGAACTTAACATCTTTAGGATACTACTGGTATGCTAATTAGTTAATCAATCCTGAAACATTACAGATTTGTATTGTTATTTAACTTTTCCCTGTCATTAATGTGCTCTCACAACTTGTTTTCTAATGTTTCTTTCATCCCTTTGGCTTCATGTGATTATCTGACTACTTGCCTTAATACATTGTCTAAATGTTTCTGTGATTAAACAAGGCTGCACTAAATGCCAACATGTACACTTAGCTTAACTAGACTTTTCAGACTTTGACTTATTAAAAACTGTGTGCTTTGCATAAACAACTTTGCAAACCTTGCTTTTTTGCTTAGTGCAATCCTGTCTACATATTCTGTGCCTTAAACTCTATTATGATGGCTTTCTTCTGAAAATTGAATCTGTTTTAAATCTGTCCCTGCCTCCTTTTATATTCTGCTATTTTTTTAAAACTCCTACTCTTAGGTCCTTTAGGTTCTATCCTCAACCTCCCCAGCGTGAACACTGATCGGGGTCCATATGAGACTCTTCTGAACTCTGACACACTGGGGTTTGGGTTCCTAAACTTCTGAGTATTTGGTTCTCTAGTGTGAGCATTGCCTTGAGTCCTTGAAACTCTTGGGAACTTTGACACACTAGAAACCTTGGTTTTATGTGTGTTATGGGTGAATCACTCACCATTGACTGTTCTGTACCTGTGAAATGAGCCTTGGAGCTGATATGGTTTGATAGCCTGGGCTGCCCAGGTGTATTTGGGCCTGTAAAAGGCTCTCTATAGTTTAGTTCATTACTATTATGTAATTCATTTGTTTACCTGGTCAGTAATAATTTTGTAATAAATAAATTCTGGGGTATTTAGTAAAATCGGGAGGGTTTCTTATTTTCTATTGTTAAAACGGGTAGAAATCCTACCTATAGGGTTTCATTTGTACCGATGATTCTGCTCATTTTGTTAATCGTGCAAGTTCTATATTGTGCTTACATATTAGAAATCCTGCCTATAGTGTTAAAATTATAATTTGTTAGAAATCCTTCCTATAGGATGAATATGATGACTTGTTAGAAATCCTTCCTTTAGGTACATCAACTTGTCAAATAAATATGTGTTAGCAATCATGCCTATAGCACCAATATCTGGTTTAACTGTTTACGGGCAATGGGTATAAATTCCTGCTAAAATACTGTTTAATAATAGATAACATGACTGTTGATACCTAATTTTTCCCATATATATTTTACAAATACATATATAATTTCAAAATAGTGCATGAGCATCAACCAATATTTTTCCATAATTGTCTGTAAATTTTAGAGGATTTTTAATAAATTATTCCAGCATTTTATTATCTAAATAATTACTAATTGCATCACAAATTATTTTATAATGATTTATTACTTAATTTTTATCATTTATATTTATATTGAGCTTTAATCATTTTATGCATAATTATATTTGTACCTTTAAGCTATAATTGCAATAACTTTGCAATAATAGCCCATATATGCATAATTACATTATTTACACGAAAAATGACTTTTTATATTTTTATAATATTAAGAAATTATTTTAAATCATACATATACAAATAGCAGTTTTATCATTTTATTAATTTGAATGGATATTTAAAACATAGCCCTTTTTAATTGATTCTTCGGACCTACCCAAGCCCAATACCTATACAGCCCAATAACCCAATACCCAATACCCAATACACTAACCCAACTACCCATATCCATACCCGTCCAATTAAACCCGTCCCACTTAGGCCGTTGATCTCAGAAGATCAATAACCCTAAATCCACCGTCCCTTTTTAATATACCAAAGCCCCTAAACCCTAATTCATTCGCCCCAACCCGCCATCTTTGGATATTCTCCTCTCCTCACCTCTCTCACCCCATTAAACCCTAGCCCGCCGTCACACTTTCCCTCTTGATTCATGGGATCTTCCCTTGATTTCATGCCTTATTTGGCTTTGTTTCTCTATTGGCTACCTGATCTTAATGCTACTTGATTCATTTGACTCAAATGGCAAGTGAATCTCAAGAGACTCGAACCCGATCTGGTTCAAATTCTATCATATTTTGGCTATTTCGTCTATGTTCATCCTGATACCTGTGAGTACGAATATTTTCGTATCTTAGGGTTTCAAATCTCCGGTTCAAACCAAATTTGGTTCAACTTCTGTTTATTTTTATGAATCTAGCTATTTTTTGGTCGAAATTATTTAGATCTTTTCAGATCTGAAAAGATTTTATGTTC
Source organism: Nicotiana paniculata (assembly GCA_005239505.1). Lineage (NCBI taxonomy): Eukaryota > Viridiplantae > Streptophyta > Magnoliopsida > Solanales > Solanaceae > Nicotiana > Nicotiana paniculata. The sequence continues at coordinate 17,479 of ML315826.1, forward strand.
GTTCTGGTATTTCTCTTTTTTTTTTAAAAAAAAAAAATTCAGTATTTCTGTGTCTATATTTTCTAGTCCTTTTCCATTATTATTTTAATACCGATTTTATTCACCCTCAAAACTAGGGTTTTGATTTCAATAGATTTTTTGCAAAAATATTTTTAACCTTTAAATGGTTTTGTCTCTGGGTATCTGTTAGGGTTTCCTTATTTATTTTGACTGATTTTACTTATTTTATGTCTTTGTATTTCTGCCTATTTTCTTAGGGTTTCGATTATTTAATTGTTCTTTTACTATTTCTGCCTATTTGTTTTAACCCTGGGATTAATTGCTTACCTAAATTAGGGTTTGAAATTAGTCGTTCCTTTAGTGCTGGTGTTTCCTTATTAGACTTTACCTGTTCTTACCTTATTCCAGTATGTGATTAATAATTTGTGATACTTCCCTTAACTTAACATTACTGGCCTGATTTTATGTTATGATTATTGAACTCGGCTTCTAATTGATTTGGAATTATTCATTACCTTATTTAACCTAGTACTTCACTACTATTGATTCCATATAAGGTTTTCCTTAAATTGAGTGGTACTAGCCTGACTTAACTGGACTTTGTCTTGTTAATTGATTCATGCCGACCTTAATTGATTGTTAAGTTATTTTCATACCTTATGTGTGTATGACTGGTTCATTAACTTATTTGTTTACTTCATTAAGTTATATTTAAACACCCTTCCTCACTCCCTTTAGGACAACTCTACAACTCTCGAACTCTCTCTTCTCACAAAAACTTAAGCTCTCTCTTTATTCTCTTATTATGATTTCTAGGCTATTATTTGGACGGCTGAAAGCCAAGGCCAAATTCTCTGGAATTTGACTACTATTGCATTCTTACCTGCTTTCTTCTTAACTGGTATGCCTTAACTCTTAGTATTCTGTTCTCTATGCTTTATTCGATTAGTCTGTTTCAATCCTCAGATTCTGCTTTCTACGTGACTACATGATCCCATTTAGTAATAATGATAAACTAAGTTACTTCAAATAAGGTGACCCCTTTTCCTAGATTAGTTTAGTCTGTTTTTTGTTCTGAACTTGCCAGATACTATTAGCATGTAATCAAATATGTTTGTGGTTTAATTTATAGGTTTAGTCTGTTTCTGTCTCTGTGTTTAAGCCATGATTGCTTTAATATTTAGCCTAATCAAATGCCAATTTGTTTGAACTATGTACTGAACATGAACTCTGTTTGTTTCTTGGTGCAATTCTATATGCAACTATGTATTCTGAATTTGCTTGCTTCTGAAAATTAAAATATTTTAAAACCTGCCCTCTTTACCCTTTATGCACTTGTTTTCAAACTCATACTCTTATTCATTTAGGTTCTCACCACCCCCAGTGTGAGCACTGCCTAGGGTCCTTGAGACTCCTCCGAACTCTGACGCATTGGAGCTGGTCTTCCAATATTTTTGTGATTTATTTTTTGAATGTGGTTCTGGTGTGAGCATTTCCTGGGGTCCCTGAGGCCCTTGGGAACTTTGACACATTGGAAACCTAATTTTATGTGCCATGGATGGATCACTACTATGCTCCAGAGTTGTTATGATTGAAGACCTGGTTCCCAGGCTTAGATTGGGCCTATGAAGACTCCCTATAGTGTAATTGCTACTATTTTATAATTCATCAATATTCTGGGCTGTAATAATCTCTGTAATAACAAATTTGGGGTTTATTAGTAAAAGCTGGGGGGGGGGGNAAATCCTGCCTATAGGTTTAATTATGTTGATTGAATTATGTTAGTGTCATACTTGTTTAGAGATCCTGCCTATAGGATTTTCCCGATTGTTTGATTCTTTATTTTTACATGTGCATACTAGAGATCCTGTTTATAGGATTTTCCGTTAATTTTGCATTAGAAATTCTATTCATAGGTTTTTACACATATTTTTAACCCAATGTGCATTAGTGACCATGTCTATAGGATCCTATTTGTTTGAAATAATGATCTTTCCTGGCAATCTGCTTAATGTCTGCCCACACGCGGTTAATAGATATCATTCCTATAGGTGAAAGCAGTCTCAAACCTAGAAATCATTCCTATAGGATTTAAAGCTAATAGAGATCCTGCCTATAGGGTGAAATTAGTCTCAAACCTAGAAATCATGCCTATAGGATTTAAAGCTAATAGATATCATGCCTATAGGGTGAAATCAGTTTCAAACTTAGAAATCCTACCTATAGAGTTTAGATCAGCTTTAGAATTAGAAAGCACGCCTATAGGATTTAAAAGGAATAAAAAACTGTCCTTATGAGTTAGAATCAGTGCTACACTTAGAAATCCCGTCTATAGGCCTGTAATTAATAAGCTCGTAGAAATCATGCCTATAGGATCCTGTTGGTCGACTCTGAATTCGTTCGCTACTGTCAATCACTTAGGCAATATATTTGTAGGACTTAAAAATGATTCTGGGTTTATAATTGTGACATATTACTACCTGAAGTGCCCAGATTCATGCTGAATAAAATTACTAGGGAAAAAAATAGGTCTTAATGCTCGCCTTAATATACTGTCTCTGCATTCTGTTTTCCCACATAGATATCCGGTTTATAGGATTCCGAAGTAATAAAGTTTGTGTGCTTTTGTTGTCTATGTGCGGAGGTCAATATGATCCCATACTTGTTCCTTATCTGAAAGTCCTATATGTTATTGTTTGTCACCTAGATTTAATATTTTAATATAGGTTGGTCTATAACTATCCCAAATAGAGGTCCTAATGCCTACAAAGAAATAGGTAAGGGACGGGTAGTGCACGCATAGGGAACGAGCTAGAAACTGCTAGAACACTTAAGTAACAACTTAAAGATAGTAATTGGGTAGTAAGGAGATGACATCCCATGCGTTAATACTATGAGTGACATCCCAACTTGAGGGAGTCACAAAGTATTGTATGGAATGATCCTATAGGCTAAAAAACACAAGACCCCTGTTGACCCATGTCACTGTATAGTTTTGAAGATTGACAAAAGGCTGACTAGTTGAACAAGGTCCATCAGAGCACACATCTTGGACTGACTAGCTGGAACATGAACCGTATATGCTTAGGAGATGTTTTAAATATGAAATATCAATGAACCAAGAGATTGTCTCCTAATGCGAAAAGGTCGAAAACTGATCTGATTAATTAAAGTCAAATTCAGCAAGGAAAGTAACAAAAGAAAGGAAGGCGAGTTTGGTTCAAATTGGTTCACCCAGGTAGAGTTGAACTAGAATTGGAAGACAAGCTCAACGACTGAGTCTATAAATACTTGATGTATTTCTGCTAGAATTAAACACGCACAAAGCTGAAGTGAATCAAAGTCTGAAAGAAAAATTCCCAGAGTTATTTTTACTAGAAGAATCATTGTGTGATGCAAAGGGTACAGTTCAACTAGAAGAACCAGTTCCATCTGATTGATTATCGAGTCTAGTTGATTTTAATAGGAGTTCTTAATATTGTATCTTTCAGCTTTCATAGAAGCAATTGTAATAAGTACGTATTGATCAAGTTAGAGTTAACTTGAGGTGTGTAGAAATTAGCTAGGGGCTAGTTACTACAAAGGGATTAGAGTTAATCCTTAGGATTACAAAAGAGTTTATTTTGTAAGTCCGTTTGGATCAGAGTTTTTAGTGAAGAGTTGAGAAAATCCTACTGAGGAGTAGGTCATGGTTTTTTCACCTTTTGAGCCAGGTGTTTTTCACGTAAAAATGTCTGTGTTTTTACTTTACTGTTTTTTATTATTCTGCAACAGTAGTAGTTGGAACACCAAGAAGAACCAGGTTCTTCTACTGAGACAACACTCGAAAATTGGGTACCACACAAAGTAACCTATATTCTTGTGTGGTATTGAAGTCTAAAACAACAATTGGTATCAGAGCAGGTTATCCTTGAAAGGCTAACACCTTGGAGAAGATCAAGATGAGTGCACCACCTTGAAATTGGGGAGGTCAATCAACTGCAAGGCCACCACTCTTCAATGGCCAGTACTACTCATGGTGGAAAAATAGGATGAAGGATCACCTAATTGGAGAAGACTATGAACTCTGGGACATAGTCACTGACGGTCCTCTAGCTACCATGATGAAGACTGCTGAAGGTATAGATATACCAAAGTCAAGAGCTGATTGCACTGCTGAGGATCTAAAGAAATGAGAGAAGAAAGCAAAGGCCAAAAAGTGGCTAGTGTGTGGACTAGGTCCAGACGAGCATAGCAGAATCCAAAGCTGCACCACTGCCAAAGAGATTTGGGACACCTTGCAAGTAGCCCATGAAGGAACACCTCGGATAAAAAGGTCAAGAGGTACTCTACTATACTCTCAGTATGAAAACACCACTATGAAAGAAGGAGAGACTATTCAAGAGATATACACAAGGTTCACAACCTTGACTAATGAGCTGAAGTCTCTTGAAAGAATCATTCTTGAAGAGGACAAGGTTGAAAAGATCCTAACAAGGGTCTTGCCTATTTCTTGGGAAAGCAAAATCACTGCTATCCAGGAATCTATAAATATGGCAACCCTCAGATTGGATGATCTAATTGGAAACCTCACTGCCTATGAACTGAGAAGGCAAATAATGAAGATGGATGGTCCAAAGAAGGAGAGGAGTCTAGCCCTAAGAATCACTGATGGGGCAGATCTGGAAGATGATGAAATGGCCATTATCACCAAAGAATTCAGAAACTTTCTCATGAGGAAGAAAGGAATCTCTAGAGAAGGAAACTACAACAAAGCAAAGGCTCCAGAAAGACCAACCAACGAGGGACGCTATAAATGTGGTAAGACTGACCATCTCATTAAAAACTGTCCTCCAGTGGGAAGTAGAGTGGAAAAAGGGAAGATATGAGAGAAGGAACAGGAGGAAGTAATAGGTTCAACCCATGACAACCAAAACAAAGGCTATGGTTGCTGCTTGGGGGGGAAAGTTCAGATGAAGAATCAGAAGATGGGGAGACTGAAGATCAGGCGCTCATGGCAATTGGAGAATCTGACAAGGAATCACATGAAGAACCAGAGGTAAGTATCTCTCATCTTAAAAACAAAGTAAAGTTCCTATCTAAGGAAAAACTCTCTGAGTTGCTACTTGATTTCATAGATGATTCTGAGGAAACAACCAAAGAGAAGGATCAACTATCTAAAGAATGTGCAATGCTAAAAGCAAAATGCATAAACCTGGAAATCAGAGTCAGTGAGTCTGAAAAGAAAAACACTGACTTGTTGAATCAGGTTCATCCTCTTGAAACTGAGATTCTAGAACTAAAATCTGAAAACTTAAAGCTAAAGCTAGGATCAAGTAAAAAGGTTATTGATCAGTCTCATATCATGTTAGAAGAAAACATAGGAAAATTAAAAGATAAGATGTATGCCATGGACGAACAAATAAGAACTCTTAATGAACAACTTGGCAAAGTCAAACATGAATTAGATCGAACCTGTAAATGGAATAAAATGTCTGACGCCCTGATATGGCTTCAAGAGAATCATAGTAGTAACAGGAGAGGGATTGGCTTTGGAAGTCAATTTCCCAAGTGGGATCCCAAAAACAAGTATCTCACTCTTCCTGAAAATAAAATCTGCACTCATTGTGGTAAGACTGGGCACTACAAATATGAGTGTACTGCAAAAGAGCAGGCCAGTCGAAAAAATGAGAGGTTTGTAAAAGGGAAAAACTGGTTGCCAAATTGGGCTAGGAAAAATTTGATTCATCCATTCTCTCATAGAAAAGGACCCAAACTAGTTTGGGTTCTTAAGACTAACCTTTGATTCCTTTTTGTAGGTACAAGTGAGAGGAGGCAACCAGATTTGGTACTTGGATAGTGGCTGCTCAAAGCATATAACTAGGAACATGAAACAGTTCCTTTCACTTGAAAGTCTCAAAGGAGTAAATGTCTCCTTTGGAAACGGAAAGAAATGTGAATCAGTGGGGTTGGTAAGGAACCTGAAGATGAGGAGCTTGGACTGGTAAGAAGCAGTGGTCACACTGAAGCAAGCATGAAAGGTGGAACATGTGATGGACCAGGTTCAACTACCCTAAGCATCATGATAGGGGGAACTCAACATATGCAACTTGGCCCTGATCCTGCTCTACAACAACAAGACATCATAGAATCATCTAGGAATGAACAACTGGTACTTAAGCCACACAGATATCAGAGTTCTCACCCTCTTGAGAACATCATAAAAAATTTGGCATCTGGAATCACGACAATATCATCCTTGAAAAATCTGTGTGCATTTGATGCCTTTCTATCCATGATCGAACCAAA
>MDKI01201386.1:0-12640 GCA_005239505.1 Nicotiana paniculata
TTCATCGGGTAGGATATCAACTTCATAGAGATAATCATATTTTTTGGACAAGGTTTTATATAGTTTGCTTTCTTGGAGGTGTGGGAGTTACAATCATAAAAGTGATAAGTAGTGGGAGGTTATTTACATCATGGGTGAAAGTAGTGGGAGTAGTGGACATCCACATTTACTAAATATTTTATAACACTCCCCCTTGGATGTCCAAAAAAATAGATAATATGCCTCGTTAAAACCTTACTAAGAAAAAAACCTGTGGGAAAAAAATCTTAGTGAAGGAAAAAGAGTACACATATCTATAGTAAGCTTTATTTGTTGCCTCGTTAAAAACCTTACCAGGAAAACCCAATGGGACAAAACCTAGGCTAAGGGAAAAAGAGTACAACGCTTATCTTCCTCCCCCTCATGAAAACATCACTTTATTTCTCGAAGACGCCGCGTTCCAATCTTCTGTCTCAACTTCTCAAATGTTGACGTTGGTAATGCCTTAGTGAACAGATCAGCCAAATTTTCACATGAACGAATCTGTTGAACATTAATTTTTCACCATTTTGTTGAAGATCATGCGTGAAAAAGAACTTTGGTGAAATGTGTTTTGTTCAGTCTCCTTTGATGTATCCTCCTTTCAGTTGAGCGATGCAAGCAGCATTGTCTTCATATAGTATAGTTGGATTATATTTTTTCATAAGAAAATCACACATTTCTTGAATATGTTGAGTCATTGATCTCAACCAAACACATTCCCGACTAGCTTCATGAATGGATATTATCTCAGCGTGATTAGTAGCTGTGGCAGCTATTGTTTGTTTTATTGAACGCCATGATATAGTTGTACCTCCATATGTAAACAAATAGTCTGTTTGAGATCGGGCTTTATGTTGATCAGACAAATAACCTGAGTCGGCATAGCCAACCATTTCTGACTTGAATTCATTAGAATAGAACAATCCCATATCTAGAATTCCCCGAAGATATCTAAATATATGCTAACACCGATCCAATGTCTTCTTGTTGTGGAGGAACTGAATCTTGCTAATAAGCTTACAGCAAAAGAAATATCTGGCCGGGTGTTGTTAGCAAGATACATCAGCGCCCCAATTGCACTAAGATATGGAGTTTCATCACCAACAAGCTCTTTGTCATTTTCTTGAGGGAGGAATGGATCTTTATTTATGTCAAGCGATCTCACAGCCATTGGGGTACTCAATGGATGTGCATTATCCATGTAAAATCGCTTTAACACCTTTTCAGTGTATGTTGATTGATGGACAAAAATTCCATTTGTTACATGCTCAATCTGTAGGCCAAGAAATTTTTTTGTCTTACCAAGATTTTTCATTTCAAATTCTTTCTTCAAACACTCTACAGCCTTTGGAAGCTCTTTAGAAGTTCCAATGATATTCAAGTCATCAACATACACTGCTATGATGTCAAATTCAGATCCAGACCTCTTAATAAAGACACAGGGGCAAATAGGGTCATTTTTGTACCCTTCCTTTAGCAAAATACTCACTAAGATGATTGTACCATATTCTCCCTAATTGCTTCAATACGTATAAGGATTTCTGAAGCTTTATTGAACAAGTTTCCCTTGAATTTTTATGTGCTTCAGGAACTTTAAATCCTTCAGGGATTTTCATAAAAAATTCATTGTCCAGGGAGCCATATAAGTAAGCTGTGACAACATCCATCAACTGCATATCAAGCTTTTCATGGACTGCAAGATTTATTAGATACCTGAAGGTAATTGCATCTACCACAGGAGAATATGTCTCCATATAATCAATGTCAGGCCTTTGCGAAAATTCTTGTGCAACAAGTCGTGCTTTATATCTTACGATTTCACCTTTCTCATTTCGTTTTCACACAAAAACCCATTTGTACCCCACTGGCTTGACACCTTCAGGCGTTCGGACTATTGGTCCAGGACCTTCACTTTTTTCGAGTGAAGCCAATTCCACTTGAATTGCGTTTTTCCATTCTGGCCAATCATTTCTTTGTCTACGCTCATCGACAGGTTTTGGCTCAAGATCCTCATCTTGTTGCATTATGCCAACTGCAACATTATATGCAAAATTGTTGTTAACAACAACATTATTTCGGTTCCATCTTTTAGCCGTAGTGACATAGCTTATTGAGATCTCTTCATTTTCATGTACTAGAACCTCTGTGAGGTCTTATGAATTACTATGTCTTTATGCTCCTCTTGAGAAATTGCTTCCATGTTATTATCAACTTGATCATTTGCTCCTTTCCTTTTTCGGGGATTTTTATCCTTGGAACTGATTGGTCTACCACGTTTAAGGCGTGGCCTAGATTCATTTGCATTATCATACTGTCCAACTGGGACATCAATTCGAATTGGAGCAGTTACAGCTGGAATATGCGATTTAGTAACCCGTTGAAGGTTAGTAAATGCATCTGGCAATTGATTTGCAACATTTTGCATATAAATGATTTTTTGAACTTCTTGTTCACATTGATTTGTACGAGGATCCAAATGAGATAGAGATAATACGTTCCAGTCTATCTCTTTTTCGGCAGTTTATTTTCTCCTCCTAATGTTAGGAAAACTGATTCATAAAAATGACAATCAGCAAATCTGGCTGTAAACAAATCTCCTGTCATAGGCTCCAGATATTTTATAATAGAAGGAGATTCATAACCAACATATACTCCCAACCTTCTTTGGGGACCCATCTTTGTGCGTTTTGTTGGAGCAATTGGAACATATATCGCACATCCAAAAATTCTTAGATGGGAAATATTTGGCTCCTGACGAAAAGCCAACTGTAATGGGAGACTTCATGATAACTGGTTGGCCTTATGCGCACAAGTGCTGCTGCATGCAAAATAGCATGTCCCCACACTGAAAGGGGAAGTTTTGTCCTCATTAGCAATGGTCTAGCAATTAATTGGAGGCGTTTAATCAATGATTTTGCTAGACCATTTTGAGTATGAACATGAGCAACTGGATGCTCAACTTTTATTCCAGTGGCCATACAATAATCAGTAAAGGCCTGAGATGTAAATTCACCAGCATTATCAAGACGAATTGTCTTAATTGCATAATCTAAAAATTGTGCTTAACCTTATTATTTGGGCCAACAATCTCGCAAATGCCATATTACGAGTTGACAATAAGCACACATGTGACCATCTTGTAGATGCATCTATCAAGACCATAAAATACTTGAATGGTCCACATGGGGGGTGTATAGGCCCACATATATCACCCTGTATACGTTCCAGAAATGCAGGGGATTCAATCCTAACTTTAACTGCTGATGGTTTAGTAACAAATTTTCCTTGAGAACATGCAGCACAAGAGAATTCCTTAAATTGAAGAATCTTCTTATTCTTCAATGTGTGCCCATTTGAATTCTCTATTATTCTGCGCATCATGTTAGAACCAGGATGGCCTAACCGGTCATGCCAAATGATAAAATCATTAGAAGTAGTAAACCTTTTGTTTACTAAGGCATATGATTCAACCACACCAATATCTGTGTGGTACAATCCAGAAGAAAATGCGGGTAATTTTTCATGCACACATTTTTTCCCCGTTTTCATTGTAGTAATATAAATGTATTCAACCTTTCCTTCATTATAGGTCTCAACATGGTAGCCATTTTGGCGAATAGCTTTTAAACTTAACAAGTTTCTTTGAGACTTACTACAATACAATGCTTATCAATAGTTAATACTGTTCCTCCTGGTAGTAATAAGGTCGCTCTTCCAGATCCCTCAATTAACTTTGTACTACCAGATATTGTATTAACATATGCCTTTTTCATAACCAAATAAGAGAAAAATTTATTTTCTCTTAATATTGTGTGAGTTGTAGTACTATCCAAAAGGCATAAATTTTTATTACTCATCTTGGATCCAATTGAAGACTGGGAATTTTTATTTTCTTCATAAAAAAATAAAAGTGAAGACATGACAACTTAAGTACTACTTGAACATAAAAATAACTTTAAAACGAGAGATAAAAAAATACTGAAAATAAAAATAGCAACATAATTGCATTCCCAGTTTAATGATCAAACTTTAGTTTTGATCTCCAAAGAAGTCTTCAACTTCCAAATGAGTAAGACCATCGAGGCCTTCAAAATCATCATCATTCAAAGCAATATTTTCCTTGGCATTGTCATCATTTTTGTTTGAAGGCCCTGCCTCAAAATCATTTTTAAAGGTCAAGTGAGACTTCATTGAGGCATTAGCAGAAGATGCTCCAACATTATTTACCTTTCTTTTGATGGAGTTTTGATAAAGCCTGACAAAATTCTCAGGTGCACGACATTCAAATTTCCAATGACCTTTCATGCCACAACGGTGGCAGTTACCGCTTTTGCTTCTTGAAAGATTGTTTTGAGAACCCATATTGTTCTCTCATTTGCCATGACTTCCACGATGACGACTATTATATCGTGTCTTACCATTTCCATGCCCACGTACATTCATATGGTCATGATTATCATTCTGTCTTTTTCCAGACTTATCACGTCTAGCTGCCATATTCGCTTTAGGAAACGGAGCTGACCCTGTGGGACGGGCTTAATGATTTTTCAGCAAAAGAGTATTATGTTGCTTAGCCACCAGAAGGCATGAGATCAATTCAGAATATTTTTTAAAATTCCTTTCACGGTATTGATGTTGTAGTACCATATTTGAGGTATGAAAATTCATAAGAGTCTTTTCCAACAAATCCTCATCATTCATAACATCCCCACATAACTTCAACTGGGAAGTTATTCGAATTACAACAGAGTTGTACTCACTTACGGTCTTAAAATAGTAAGTGCATCCACTCATATGGAGCCCTTGGCAATACCGTAGCCTTAAGGTGATCATACCTTTCCTTCAGGCCAGTCCACAATTCAAGTGGATCTTTCACTGTTAAATATTCAACCTTCAAACCTTCATCCAAATGATGACGAAGGAAAATCATGGCCTTCGTTTTGTCCTGGCTCGATGCCTCATTACCCTGAGTAATAGTGTCACCAAGGCCTTTAGAGGCCAAGTGAATCTCAGCATCGAGAACCCATGATAGGTAATTCTTTCGAGAAATGTCAAGTGCCACAAACTCAAGCTTTGACAAATTCGACATAGTGAAAATTATCAAAGAAGATAAATAATTAGAAATCATTAGGATAGTAGTGAAAGAATATTAAAAATTGACATAATATCAAATTTGTGATTTATATACACTAAAGTGATAATTCCATAGAAAAAAATATTATTTTTTCCCTTCAAATTATTAGAATTCTTGTTGTTAACTAAAACAAAAAAAAATATCTTCTAACTTTAACACAATTTCAAATGCCGAACAACATAAAATAAGTATTTTTCTATTAATTAATTCTACTAACATGAAAATTAGCAATTTTCACATAATAATCATGCAAATAACTTAAAATAAAGAAACATAGAATTCTTTATTTTTACACATATCTAGAGATGTGAGAAATTATGAAATCGCATATTAAAGACACTAATCATGAAATTAAAATATACGACTAAGAAAACAAAATAAGCAAAGATACCTGAACAACAAAAAGAGCTCAACTTCGTGCTGATAACGTTTTAAAATGTAGCTCAAAGTAACAATGTAAGACAAGAAGATAAGTAGAATACGAGAAGAAGAGATAAATTTCTTATTTCATCAAGTGTTCAAGTGTATAACATATCATATTTCATGCCTCTATTTATACTACTATATTGTAGGTTACAAAAAGATTGTCTTAAACATGACATTAATCTTTGAGATCATGGGAAAGATCATGGGGAGAGGTTATGGAGGTGTGAGAGTTACAATCATAAAAGTGATAAGTAGTAGGAGATTATTTACATCATGGGTGAAAGTAGTGGACATCCACATTTACTAAATATTTTATAACATGATTTGATTTGATTCACTTCATGTAATTTTACTGGTTAATTATTGTCTCGAAATCATCCTCCTGCTTTTGGGGTCCATGGATGTCTTAATAGAGTAAAGTGCACAAATAGCCATTTCTAGGGTCACTATGTAGAAAATAGTAAGAAATTATAAAGTTTTGAAGTTTTAACCATCTTAAAATTAAACCTTAGACCTCCAAATCTAAAATTTTAATTGCGGGTCTAAAGTTTTAAACTTCATGGCCAGTATTCTAAAGTTTAACTTTAGACCTCAATAATTTGAATGAAGTTCAAATGCTTCAGATTTCGTATGGAATATAGGCTCCGGAGAAACAAGAAGAAGACTCATACTTTAAATAGTTTTTACAAACTGGATCTATTTAAATAAGTTTACTAAAAATAGCTACATACTGCCATTCTACATTGGATTAGTTTATGTCAATCCTCTGTTTTTCGTGATATAGGCCCTAGACAAGCATCTAGTTTGATACTCAGACCTATTATAAAATAGTAAAAGCGCGATCATAAAAGATGTCATTAAATTTGTAAAATGCCGTGTTTGTAAAGATCGAAAAGTGCGCGTATGGAATAATCATAAATACTTGTAAGTTTTTTTTTCTGAAAATATGTATATATTTATAACTTCAACAATAGATATTTAAAAAAATTTAATAATAAAATTATTAAAAACCTCACCTATATTTTTGTTATAAACAATAAAATGTCTGTTGAAAGTGATAAAGATGAAACAAGGTAGTATAGTGTAACTAAATTAAAGATGATGGATGTAAGTATAATATGTAAATGTTAGTAACTAACTCAGTAGTCAGTCGATTAGTTAGGTATATAACAGTGGTTAGATAGTTAATCAGTAGTTTTCATCTCTGTAATTCATTTTTGCTCTCACAGTAATGAAGAAGTTTTCTGCTCAATCTCTCATATCCAATCTCCTCCTCTAAATTTGACATGGTATCAGGGCCATTGGCCATGAAAGTGGTCGTTTAGAGATATTTCTCGGCTTGCTGAACCTTCATCGAAGAACGGTGACGAAGCTCAGTCATGGCGGACATTGATAATGAATTGCCAGAGAAATTAGGTCTAATCACCCACTTTTTCTCAATTCAATTGACAATTCAGGAGCTGTGTTGATTTCTCTGCAGTTACGAGGACCGAAAAACTATTTCGTATGGAGTCGAGCGATGAGAATTGCAATCCTAGGCCGGAACAAGCTATGGTTCATCGACGGCACATGCAAAAGGGAAAAGTTTGGTGCAAATCTCGTAGATCTTTGGGAACGATGCAACGCAATTGTTTTATCATGGATCATGAATTGTGTCTCGCCGTAATTGCTCAGTGGCATTGTTTACTCTTCAAATGTCAGTGAAGTTTGGAATGACTTGAAGGAGCGATTTGATAAGATAGATTGCTCGAGAATCTTCCAAATTCATAGAGAAATTGCAACAATCAATCAAGGTACTAATTAAATTTCCTCATATTTTTCGAAGATGCGAGTACTTTGGGCAGAGTTTCATAGTTTAGCCCCAACATTGAGCTGTGATTATGCAAAATCTGGTGAATTTGTTGCATTTATTGAACGTTTGAAGTTGTTGCAATTTTTGATGGGACTTAATGAATCATATGAGCAAGCTCGTAGCCAGATACTCATGATGATCCCAGTGCCTACAGTAAATAAGGCATACTCAATGTTAATGGAAGGAGAGAGTCAAAGAGCTATGTCCAATCCTCACGATTCAGCTGGAGGAAGTGAAGTTACTGCATTATTATCTACTAGGACTGCTAGTGGTCAGTTTCGACTTAAGAAGAATTATAATCTCCAATGTGATTTTTGCAAAATGAAAGGGCACACCAGGGAGAATTGTTACAAGATCATAGGGTATCCAACTGATTTTAAATCTAAAAGAAGAGGAGGATATAGTTCAGTTAATTTTGCAATGTTTGGAGAAACAGACTCACAGATGCATGGGAACATAAATGAACCAAACACACTCAATCATGCTGAGAAAGAGAGCTCCTCGGGATATGGAATGGGGACTATGTTCACAGAGGAACAATTTCATCAAATTCTAAAGTTGCTCAACAAAGAAGAGGTGCAGGAGACTACAACAAATATGGCAGGTATATCTCACTCTACTGTCTGCTTAGCAGACAATACGGGGTGCAGTCATGAGTGGATCATAGATACAAGTGCGACCAATCACATGACCTCAATATTAATTCACTTTCTGAACTATACAATGTGACACCACAAAATGGAAAGACAGTGCAATTACCTAATGGAACTAAGGCAACAGTTTCACATATTGGTAAATGCAAGATAGGAGAAGGGAAGGAGATTAAGAATGTTCTATACATTCCAGATTTCAAGTATAGTTTGTTATCTGTGTCCAAACTAACTAGAGAACTAAGATGTATGGCTGCATTCTTCCCTGGTTTTTGTGTACTACAGGACCTCTTCACTGTGAAGCTGAAGGGGATTGGTAAAGAAACTAATGGACTCTATATACTGACCACTACAACTCCAAATAAAGGACAAGAGTTGATTCCACAGTCCATGAGTATGTAGTTGGATCAAGATACCTTGCAACTCTAGCATAGAAGAATGGGTCACCCATCATCAAAGGTCATGAAGCATATGCTGAATGTTATGAAGAGTTATGTAGAAATGTAATAAGCAGTTGTGAAGTTTGCTCCTTGGCTAAACAGGCAAAACTACCTTTTCCTACTAGTAAAGATAGAGTACAAACTGTGTTTGAATTGTTACGTATGGATGTTTGGGGTCCATTTCGAATTGAAACACATGATGGAAACAAATACTTTTTGACAGTGGTGGATGATCATTCTAGAGTGACATGAATTTATTTGTTAAGAATGAAATCTGATGCAATTGTTGTCATTAGAAATTTTCTTCTGATGGTACATACACAATTTAACACTAAAGTTAAAATGACTAGAACAGACAATGGAACATAATTCATTAATTCTGAATGTGCAAACATGCTCAATAACTTTGGCATAGTTCACCAGAGGTCTTGTCCCTACACACCCCAACAGAATGGGGTAGTAGAAAGAAAATACAAACACATATTGGAGGTAGCTAGGGAAATCAGATTTCAAGGACATATCCCATTAAGATTTTGGGATAAGTGTGTGATGTTGGCAGTCTACTTGATCAACAGAATGCCTACACCAGTACTTGCAGGGAAGTCTCCTTATGAATTATTTCACAAGAAAAGTCCATCTATGAAACATATGAGAGTTCCAGGATGCCTCTGCTATGCTACATCATCAGTCATTGGAGACAAATTCCAACCAAGAGTTGTGGGGAGTGTTCTGATGGGGTATTCAGTTGTGCAAAAGAGTTATTTGTTGTTTTATTTAACTAACAAAAAATTCTTTGTTAGCAGAAATGTGACTTTCAGAGAAACAGTTTTTCCTTTCAAGTATTTGAAGACCAAATGATCTACAATGTTCAGATCTAATCGCTCCTTGATACCTCATGATGTGACCATTACAAACATCACTGATCCTACTTCTACAACTATAATTGCTCCTCAGTTTGAAAGTAGCAGTGAAGAGCAAGGGGCTGGTATGGAAGATCTTTTTTTGGAAGATACTACTACAAATGAACCTGAATATATGAGTCCTAATGTATTGCATGAAGATGTAAGCTTGTCTGAAGATGCAAATGTGTACCAGGATATTGCAATTGCTGAAAACCATCATGAAGAAGTTCCTCTGAGAAAGTCAACCAGAGGTAAATGGCCTCCTTTATGGATGAGTGACTATGT
Organism: Nicotiana paniculata; assembly: GCA_005239505.1. Taxonomy (NCBI): domain Eukaryota; kingdom Viridiplantae; phylum Streptophyta; class Magnoliopsida; order Solanales; family Solanaceae; genus Nicotiana; species Nicotiana paniculata. The sequence goes on from MDKI01201386.1 coordinate 9,711, forward strand.
GACTGCTCAATCCAGTAGCACATGTTCCTATCCCTTGAGATACTACTTGGACTACAATAGGTTATCACATACTTATCAAACTCATATAGCAGCATTCTCTACAGTAGTTGAACCTATATCATTTGATGAAGCTTGCAAAAGATCCCAAATGGATTGATGTCATAATGGCTGAACTTAGTGCTCTGGAAGACAACAAGACCTGGGAGATAGTATCACTACCACCAAATAAGAGAGCCATTGGTTGAAAATGGGTTTATAAGATCAAGTACAAGGCAAATGGTGAAATTGAGAGGTACAAAGCACGACTAGTGGAAAAGGGGTATAACCAGAAGGAAGGTCTTGATTATCAAGACACTTTTTCACCAGTTGTAAAGATGGTGACAGTAAGGGTAGTGTTATCTATTGTTGTAGCTCAAGATTGGCATATCCATCAGATGGATGTCTACAATGCCTTCTTGCAAGGAGACCTCTATGATGAATTCTACATGCAACTTCCTCTAGGATTTCACAGCAAGGGGGAATCAAGACTAGTATGTAAGCTTGTCAAGTCCCTATATGGTCTCAAGCAAGCATCTAGACAATGGAATGTGAAGTTGGTTGATGCACTGGTGAAGTCTGGTTTTATGCAAAGTCAACTGGATAATTCTCTACTAATCAAGAGGATAGGATCTAAGATTGCAGTTGTTTTAGTGTATGTTGATGATTTACTCATCACTGAAAATGATGAAGAACTAGTATGTGAAACTAAGAATACACTGCAAGAATCTTTCAAAATAAAGGACCTGGGAGAGTTGAAATTTTTTCTGGGAATTGAACTTGCTAGGTCAAGACATGGCATACTTATGAGCCAGAGGAAATATGCTCTGCAGCTAATCTCAAACTTAGGCTTAGGGGGAGCAAACCCTGATGGGACTCCTTTGGAAAGCAATCAGAAATTGACCAGTGTAGAATATGATGATCATGTTGGACATAAATGTGATACACCACTGGATGATATATGAGCCTATCAAAAACTTATAGGCAAGTTGTTGTATCTCACAATGATTAGGCCAGATATAAGTTTTGTTGTTCAAACCTTGAGCCAGTTTCTGCAGTATCCTAAGAGGTCTCATATGGAAGCAGCCATGAGAATTGTTAGGTATATCAAGAGAGAACCTGGATTGGGAGTGTTGTTGTCAAGCAAGCCGGCAGAAGAACTCAAGGCATACTGTGATGCAGACTGGGCTTCTTGCCCAAATACCAGGAAGTCAGTGACAGGATACTTAGTGAAGTATGGGGAATCCTTGATATCCTGGAAGTCCAAGAAGCAAACTACAGTGTCTAAAAGCTCAGGTGAGGATGAGTATAGGAGCATGGCTTCAGTGTTGTTAGAAATAATATGGTTGGTCAGATTATATGAAGAACTAGGGATAAAGTTGAAGCTTCCAGTTAAGCTGATGTGTGATAACAAAACAGCAATTCAGATTGCTGAGAATCCAGTATTTCATGAACGAACTAAACATATTGAGATAGACTGTCACTTCATAAGGGAGAACGTGCAGATGAGAGTTGTGATGCCACAGTATGTGCAATCTGAAGAACAACACGCAGACATTTTGACTAAAGGACTTGGAAGACAGCAACATGAATATCTAGTATCCAAGTTGGGACTGTTGAATGTGTTCACACTCTCCAGCTCGAGGGAGAGTGTTGAAAGTGACAAGGATAAAATAGGGTAGTATAATGTAACTAAATTAAAGATGATGGGTGTAAGTGGAATATGTAAATGTTAGTAACTAACTCAGTAGTTAGTCGGTTAGTTAGGTATATAACAGTGATTAGATAGTTAATCAGTAGTTTTCATCTCTGTAATTCATTTTTGCTCTCATAGTAATGAAGAAGTTTTGCTCAATCTCTCATGTCCGATCTCCTCCTCTAAATTTGACACTAAAGAAAAAGTACTGAAGTAATTCGTGTATTCAGGAAAGAGTATCTTAAATGGTAATGCCTTTTGGCCATATTTCTTGCCATCGATTCTTCATCAACTTTCTTCATACATATTGTTATATAAACTTATTATATGTAATGATTTTTTTTTGTTTCCGTATGTTTCATTACACATATACAAAAGACCTTAAGTTTGGGTGAGTTAATATCATCTAACACACTTGAAGCTTTTGAATAACCTCTCTATCTCCTTATCAGTAAAGAAAATTAAAATAAACCCTTTTATAGAGTTTGTTAAAAACCAAGTAACATTACAAAATAAGTTTATCATAGTACTTCTCTCAAATTCAGAAAATAATGTTTGAAGCAGGCCATTTGTTCCAACAGGCAGTGCAGAATTTTCTAAAAATATTATTTTGAGAGATAGTGACCTACGGCTAAAGCGCAAAAGCCAGACTCCATGAGTGCTTTTGGACATCAACAACGTTGTGTTAATTGCCGATCCCGACTTGCCTTTAAACTGTCAATCGTTCTCATTGCTTTGCGTCTCTTTATTTTTGTACTGTTTCTGCATCCAAAAAACTAACAGAATAATCAACTTTTACTATATTTCAAACTATAAAGAAGAGCATATAAAAAAGAAAGAAAGTTAGAAAACTGTCAATTATCACTTCCTCTGCATCCAAAAGAAGCAATCAGAATAGTCAAGTTTCATTATTTTTAAACCATAAATTTCTTTAAAAAGTAAAATATAAAGAAAAGAAATTAGGAACCTTGAAATTGCAAAAGCTTCACGGCGAGCCCTTCCGTCCAGTGAAGATAGCAATGTTGTACTCTAAAACCTCCGAACTCATAAATTTGTAACTTGTAAAATTTTGAACCTGTAAACCGAAGAATAAAAAACTAAAACTGAGGGGGGAGTGTGGGGGTGTGCAGAAAAAACTAAAAAATAGAAATTAATTATAAAAAGAAGTAAGAAAAAAAAAACTTTTTTTTGGGGGGGG
>MDKI01259934.1:0-40376 GCA_005239505.1 Nicotiana paniculata
TATATATATATATATATATATATATATATATATATATATATATATATATATATATATAAAGGGATGAGCGTTTTTAGAGAGAGAAAAGGAAAGAGTATTTCCTCTCTCTGCTAGGAGAAGAAATGAGGGGAAGAGAAGGTGAGGCTGTTTATCAGAAGAAAGAACGGAAACCCTTGCATAAGGGTATTTTAGGTATTTTAAATTTTTTTGATGGACATTATTTGGGATTATTTGAGTACATTTTAGGAAATATGTGAATATTTGACTATTTTGCCCTTGGGCTATGTTTTCAAAGTTTGCTTTTGGGCCAATGAAGTTTTTGACATAATTGACTATAAGGACACTTTTTGGCAGGTCAAAAATTAGAAATAATCTAGATATTAATTATATATATAGTAATTTGTATAATGTGGTGGATTCGAAAGAATTGATGATAGATATATTGTAATAATTTCGGTTGTCTTTTCTAAATTTTGTCACTTATTTTATCATTAACTTTCTATAGAAAGATTATGGTACTTGAAATTATTATAAGTAAAACGACAAGAGCGAAAGTATAGATAATGTTAGAAAGTTTGTTATTTCACGTGTAAATTAAATATAAGATGACTTTCTTAAGGTAGTATCAGTATACAAGCATGTTTAAACATAAACTATCAATATTTTAACAATTTCGGTTGTCTTTTTTAAATTGTCAGTTATTTTATTACTAACTTTCTACAAAGATTATGACACTTGAAATTACAAGTAAAACGATAAAAGCAACGGCATAGTTAAGACTGGATAGTTTGTTATTCCACGTGCACATCAAACATACGATAAGATAGTATCAGTACTATACATGCATGTTTTAATATAATCTACCTATATTTTGACAATTTCGATTGTCTTTCTAAGTTATCGTTTGCTTTATTCTTAACTTTCTATATAAAGATTATGGTATTTGAAATTACAAGTAAAACGACAAAAGCGACGGTACAGATATAACTAGATAGTTTGTTATTCCACGCGCACTTCAAATATAATATGACTTACTTAATGTAAGTATACATGCATGTTTAATTTAAGATAATCTACCTATATTTTAACATATTCGATTGTCTTTTCTAAATTATCACTATCTATATAAAGATTATGGCACTTGAAATTACAAGTAAAACGAAAACTAGAAAGTTTGTTATTCCAAGTTTACATCAAATACAAGATGACTTACTTAATGTAATATAGTATACATATATTTTTTAAGATAATCTACCTATATTGTGTAAAAGTGACATGAGACATTTAATAATTTTAGCTATATTGGTAGGCTCAAATTGGATTCAGTCAATTCATACGTGACATCTTTTTTATTTTTGCTCCTCTAATATTATGGGATTTTTTCCTTCCTATATCATATATGAAACTTTATTATCAAATATGTGCATAGTATGTAAATTACCCGCCCAGTCCATAATTTTCCTACAATTTATATACCATTCATTAATTAGTATTAAATAGGGGCAAAATCTTCCTATAATAGCGCGCTAAAAATTAGGAAGAGAATTTCGTAATTGATTTAGCCAGATTCAATTCAAATTTGAAACGGAAAACGTATCTCATTTGCGTATTTTTTGGTTAAACTACAATTTTAAAAAAAGAACGAACAGCTTCAAAAATTCATAATTTCAACGGATCTGCGTAGTTTTCACTTCAACTACAATTCAAAAAAAAAAAAAGACGACAATATAGAACTCAAATTGTAGAATTCAAATTCCAGATATCAAATAGGCGAAATCAAATTGTAGAATTCAAATGGCAGAAATCAAATAGGCGACAATATATTCAACAAAATCAACTCAAACTGTAGAAACCAATCAGCAGATATTCTGTTCATCATCTTTTTTTCGCAATCCAGAAATCATGTCGAAAATCCCTATCATGTTACAATTGAATGGGAATTGGGATAACTATGGCAGATTTAGAGATTTCCAAGTTGATGGCATTGTGATAGATGAGAATGCAAGCTACAGTATGTTGATTTCTACAATTGCAGAGCAATTATTGATTGATACTTCGGAAAAAATTGTAGAAATCAAATACATTGTGAACGATAATTGTCCTCCAATGGAGATACGGAATGATATGGGGGTTCGTGTGTATATGGAGACCAAAAAGGAGGATAAGAAACTTAGGATCATATTCGTTATGTATAAGTGTACGAGATTTCACTGTGGAATTGGCTATCACCAACGATAACACCAGTCCAGGTGTGTTATGTTTAAAATTGCATAGAATTCGTTTTTTACTGTATTATCTATAAAATTACTACATTTGAAGACAATTAAACTACAAACCATTAAAGGAAGTATAAAGCAATATTGCTTGCGAGATTATCTACAAACTTACTATATTTATACTACAAAATAAACTACAATCAATGTTTAAAAAATGTTGGCTTCAACATTTTGTCTTCATCTACAAAATTTGAACAAAAGTTATTTAGATGAATTACAAATTAGTTTAATTATGTATGATGCAGTATTGTTTTCACAAGTATCTACAAATTGATACAGTTACACTATAATTTAACTACAATCTATGTGGGGAAAAAAGATGACTACAAAATATCTTCACTATATCTACAAATTATCTACAAAGATTCTACAAAATGATAAATGACAAGTTTATCATTATTTTCATGCAGGTTCTTCTGGATCCCTAAGCATTGGATTGATTTTTATGTTTATTTATTAAATTCGGTTAACCTTGAAAAAGTACATCAATGAAAAATTATTGTTAGACGACTAATAAAATAACATTTTTTGTTACTAAAAAAATTCTCCCATAAGAATATTTTAACAAATCATATGTTTGTCAATTTTTTTTAATTTTAAATATATATTCATTTTTCTATAATTTTAACGAAGTAAGATTGAAATAAATATTCATGAAACAAAAACCAATCCAAACCGATGTAATTGGTTCAGAGCCTATTTGAACATAAGAATTTTTTCACTTTTTTTTTCGAAATCAATGTCTGGCCATAAAATTTTCAATTTTCACTTGAAGATGAATTTCATAATTTTTCAAAATTTTGAAAAACTCCAAAAGGCTATTTTCCGAAATTTTCACTTCAAATCACTCATAAAAATTCAAAAAATAACCCAAAATTGTATTCATTCCAAACACTACCACAACTTTCAAATACCATTTTCACTTGAATTTTTTTTTACTTTTCCCGGAATTTTACAATTCTTATGCCCAAACGCGTAACTAGTTTGGTTTTGATAAAACCCGAACCAACTCGATTCATGTACACCCCTACAAATACTAAAAAATAATAAAAAGGGATGATGATAATACTAGTAAGTAAAGTACATATAATTATGAGCTAAACTTATTCTTTCTCTTTTAGGTTTATTCTGGTATTGATTTGGATGTACGTTTCTTGATATACCCCTGGCTTCATTTATCCAAACGTTGTTTTTGTTACTGAGTGTTATACTTAAAGCAGACACTCTCAATTCAAAAGTTGTTACTGTTTGTGCAGGTTTGCTTATGTGTATGTTTTTTATGTTTGCTATATACATACATACATACATATATATATATATATATATATATATATATATATATATATATATATATATATATATATAAACATTCACAAATTTACATCATTATAGGGGAGGAATAGGGTCCCGCGTAAATTGTCATCAATGTCTACCATTGTGTTAATATTAAAAATATTAGTTTTCCTTTCAAATATAATTCCTAAGATGTCTGCCCACACTATATCATTTGCAAACACTGGAGGAGCTGCCAAAAATTGGGTCCTACCAAAAACTTCCTTCCTCTCCTTCCTTGCGAGGAGGTCCGCCACTTGGTTATGCTCCATGTAGCTATCGTCTATGATTGGGTTCCCCAGTTGCTCCATCAGATACATGCATTCAAAAATTATGGGATTATGATTCAAATAACCATGTTTCAACATTTTCAGCCTCATTTCAGAGTCGGTGTCTATCACAAGGGGTGCCAAGCTCGAATGTTATTTTTAGCCCCATCCATAAGACTTGAAATTTTGCCCTTAGACTATCAGTGATTGGGAGCCCCCTTATGAAGCCTTAAACCCAGTCATCCCTATTGTTTCTGAATCCCCTCCCCCCCAATACCATATCTTCATGTATTAAGGCATGCAACCTCATTAGCGTTCAACTTATAAAAGTCCTTATCCGGTGGTAGCCACTTCAGGTATAAAGTGCTAGTGGTTATAGCAGGTCTATGTATGGCAACAACATGATAGTATTCAACAACTTTAGCAATTGTTTGGTACACATTAATGTGATTCCTTTTCTTCTCGAAGACATTAGAGTTTCTGGTGAGCCAGATGGCCCAAAGGCAAAAAGGCAATAGTTGTTTCCAACTGATGCAAGCATTGTAATCAACATTTTGAAGCTTATGTCATGTGTTCCCAGTTTGCCATAGGAAAGGGAGGTACACTAAGGTTTGGCCTATGGTTACACAGGTGTCGCAGTTGCTGCCATAATCCTTAGCATTTGTACATTCAAAGAAGATATGACTTGTGTCTTCTACTCCAGATTCACAGATTTATCAGTTTGAATTTATTCTCAGGCCTATGTGGTATAAGTGGTTCCCTGTAGGTAGTATGTTCTGCTGCATGAGCCATATAAAGAACTTAACCTTATTTGGGGTCTTAAGTTTCCAAATCCAATTGAAGTAGTCTTCATGTAAAGTGTCATTGTGCATGTGTGCATCAATGGAGGAGTAGGCATATTTGACACTAAACAACCCATTGGAGTTAAGGTTCCAGATGAGCTTGTCCTCAGATGAGGTAGAGGCGGGGATGAAATGAGGGATTGGGTAGGGAATAAAGGTGAAATTCCAAACCCCATTGGAGTACACTGCATTTATCTTGGTGTCCATATCATTCTGGTGCCATGGACCTCTAACGATTGTATCTAATGGTTGCATTTGGGAAGCCATGCGTTAGTAAGGAATTTAACCTTATCCTCTTTGTGAACCACCCATCTAGTGCAATTAATTAATATCTTCCATCCCTCATGGACACATTTCCATGTTCTAGTTTTATCCTTAGCCATGTTCCCTCCTCCACTGCAGTGCTTTCCCATAAGCACCTTATCCCAGATGGAGTTAGTGTTATTATACAGTCTCCAAGGTAGGCTGGTATGGCATGTTTTGTTCTTTAGATGGGCCTGTTGGAGGCCTAGTCCTACTCTATTCTTTGGTTTGGTGACAATGACCCACTTAACCATGTGGAGTTTCCTTTTGGCAAGGGAAGTTTCCCAGATAAAGTTTCTTTGAATTTTGTCAATTTGGTTGGTAGTATGGGAAGGCAATTGGATGTATTGCATCACATGGTTGGGAATAATACTTAGGGAAGATTGACCAGAGTGGTGCGTCCAACCATGTTAAGGAACTTGGTTTTCCAACCTGCCATCTTACTGTTGGGATTATCCATAATGAATTGGAAGTCACTATTTGTAGGTCTTTTATGCAAAATGGGAAAACCTAAGTATTTATCAAAGTCTCTGGCACCATTGATACCTAAAATGGTACTACAAGTTGTGGTACACTCCTCCTTACTGTTGGAAGAAAATATCACCTTAGATTTCTAAAAGTTGACTTTCTACCTAGAGGCGCCATTGAAATTATCCAGGATGGGTAAGATTGTCTCACAATTTCTCCTATTAACTCTGGCAAACATAGTGAGTTCATCAGCAAAGAATAGGTGGGAGATCCTTGTCCCTCCCCTACCGATGGTGATAGGGAACCATTCCTTGTCAGCGACAACACTGTGAATATTTTTGGAAAGCCTTTCCATACATATGATGAACAACTAGGATGAGATGGGATCCCCATGCATGATGCCTCTACTAGGCTGGAAGTATTTAGTGTGAGTACCATTGACAAGAATGGATATGGAGATTGTAATAAGACAAGACATGATTAAAGTGATTAATTTGGTGGGGAAGTTGAAAAAAGATGAGGGATTCTTTGATGAAAGACCACTCCTGTCAAAGGCCTTTTCTAAGTCCACTTTTAGGATCATATTGGCATTATTTCCTTTAATATTTTGGAAATGGGTAATATACTCTTGTACCACAATGGCATTGTCAGCACGCCTTCTATTAGCTAAAAAAATGGCTTGAGTTAGGTCAATGATATTCTGCAACAAAGGTTTGATTCTATTGACAATGATGTTGGTGATCAACTTATACATAGTGTTGCACAAACCTATTAGCTTGAAGTTTTTCAGCATAGTGGCATTAGGGCACTTAGGAATGAGGCAAATGTTGGTTTTGTTTATTTCAATAAGGATTGTACAAGTGGAGAAGATAATGATGCAGTATTGGATGAATTTACCAGAAAGAATGTGCCAATATTTTTGATAGAAAAGAGGGTGAAGTCCATCAGGCCCAGGTGCCTTCATGGCTTTAAAGGAGAAAAAAGCACACTTGATCTTAGAGAGTCTAAGGGGAGGTCAATGATGTCCTGCTCCTTGGTAGATAGGACATTAGCTCTATCAGTAATGTGGTTATTGTTCAAATTGGAGCATTGAAGGACAGTGGCATAGATCATAGTGAAGTAGTTAAGGATAGTGTTTTTAATGTCTTGGCAGTCCTGGGTATTGTTCCCCACCTCATATTTTAAAGACATGATCATGTTCCTCCTTCTCCTGCTAAGTGTGGATATGTGGAATAATTTAGTGCTGGCATCATCCTCACTTCACCAAGTGATTCTGGATTTAAGTTTCCAGAAGTCTTCTTCACTCTTAAGAATGATAGAGAAATCTTGTTGGAGCTTGGCTTCTAAGTCTTGAAGGAAGGTACTAAAGGAATAGGAATTTGACCTCTGGATGCCAGTTAGTCTAGCAAGGATCTGCCTTTTACTATGGAAGATGTTGCCATATACATGTTTATTCCAATCAGCCACCCTATTAGTAAAAACAGTAGTAGCTTTTAGGATATCAGTATTGGTTGCAAAGCTATCTTGCACAATTGGAAGGAAATCAGGGTGATTGCACCACATAGACTCAAACTTAAAAGGCTTATTGGCCTTGTTATGACTCTAATAGATTAAGCTCAAGAAAAGAGGACAGTGTTCAGAGTGTGTCCTAGTTAGATGAGTAGTAGTAGAATTAGGAAATTTTTCTATCCAATCATCAGTGCAAAGCACTTATCAAGTCTTTCCAGGATCAGATCTTGCATGTTGGTCTATGTCTTATTATACTAAGTGTATTTTGAACTTTGAATCCTAGATCAACTGGTTTACAATTGTTTAAGAATTTCCAGAACTTGTTGCTTCTATTAGTGTTCAAGTTATTACCCCCAAACTTATCTCTGACTTTTAGGAGTTCATTTAAGTTTCCCCCAACAAGCCAACTACTCTTATACACAGATGCAAGGTCCTCTAACGTATTCTGAAGTTTATTCCTATTTTTAACACAATTACTAGCATATATAGCAGAAAAAGCCATTTAGAGGAGGATGGGAGTACCTTAACCATAACATGCACCCCATGTGGGAGTAGTGGCAACTTCCTCTAGCTTAACTAGCTCATCTTTCCACATAAGCACAATTTTACCAGACTGGCCTAAAACAGGGGACTAAAATTAAGCATCAAATTTGGGCTCAACATTGAGGTGCTTGTGGTCTTCCACTCTAGTCTCCAGCAAGACAAGCATGGCAGGGTTATGAAGTTTCACCATATATTCACGGTGCCTATGAAAATTAACACTATTGGCCCCTCTAGCATTCCATATTATGAGATTCATTAACATGGGATTTTGGGTTGGAGCTTTCCTTTTGATTCCCTTCCCCTTGCTCATTGGGGTTGGATTACATACCCACTAGAGGGACCAATGTCACGCTGAGTTTTTTGAGTTTGGAAATGAGGGCACTCGAAGATCGAGTTTGCAGCTTATGGGTTTTTTAGGGCATAAAGCAATAAGCATTTCACCTGACTGCTCATTGAATTTTAACTTCAGGGCTTCCTGCATGAGAAAAGCCTTTGTATTAGGCACCCCTAGTTTTTCTAGCATGTTCTCCGGGTCCACATTGGACTCCTTTTGATAGTCCAGTGCCATGGTGGATCCCCTACTCAGCAGTTCGATGAGTGATAATGATTCGGGTGTTGGTTGGGGAACTTAGATTATTGGTGTCTAGAAGGATGGAGATGGGATTGGAGTTTCCAAATTCATAGGGGGGGGGGGAAGGCATGGTTTGGCAAAGCTAACCCATGAGCGTGTTCATTTCCTCCATAGACAGGGGTTGTTGGTTCCCCATATACTAGGCTTGGAGTAATGTTGACATCCATAATTGGTGCTCAAAATTTGCCAGACCCTGGTGGAGGAGTTGGGTCGCCAGGCGCGCTAAGTATCAAGGGTTTTGGATGGTTATTTCTATCGGGACAAAACCTACCATCATTTGGAGGTTCTAGGCGTGTCCTTGGAGTGCCATCTCCAACCATTATTCCGGCATGAACTCCGATGACAGTGGGGTGGTTGAGAAGGTTAGTGAGGTTGTAGTTTGTGCTTGAGAAAAGGGAGGGTTGTTCTCCAACTGAAGGGTCAGTTTGGAGGAGACTGTTGGTATGGCTTTGAGTAATGACAGAGGAGGGAGAAGCATTGTTATAATCCATCTCCTCTTTGGGTTTCGTATGAAGCGATTTTCCTTCTACAATTAATCTTGAGGGATTGACAAGGAGTGTCACCTAATTGATAATATTTGGCATTGAATTTGTAACAGGCAGTTGATTACCCCTACTAGAAGAAGCAAGATCGGGGAAGAGTTGAGGGTGGACTGTGTGTGGTGCAGGCGTAGGCACGGTATAATGGCGTTTTGGGGAAGTGTGGGCCATTTTGGGGTGGGGTTGCACTGACAAATGATCTATTTCCAAAAAAGAGATAATCTCTTTATGTGTAAGGGGTCATTTGGTAGGATGTATTAGGTAAAATAATGCATGCATTAGCTTTGTGTATAGTAATTCTTTGTTTGGTACACTTCTGAACATATGCATTAGTTATGCAAGCATTAATTATACACCCTATGTGGTATTATCCTATGCATTACTAATGCATAAGAAATCATGATATTAACAATGCACTGGGTTTTAATGCATGCATTAACTTAGTTAAAGACAAAAATATCCTTCAAAATTTATACTAGATTAAAATATGCTATTATATAATGCAAGTTTGAAATAATCCAAAAAGTGAGAAATAAATTATATCCCTAGTAATAAAAAATACTGAGCATGTTTTCTTTTTTATAAATGAATATCTTTACTATAATATAGGTAGACAAATCAAATAATTTGTTTAAACCTTTTTCATATACAAACATTCCTCAATATATAAAAAGATAAAGTGATGGATTGATTATGAGGGTATTTTTGTAAACACATAATTTTTGTAGAAATTGTGCAATGGTTTAATACATCAAACCAAACAATGGATAAGAAATATGTCGGCATAACTAATACCAGCATAACTAATGCAAGCATAACTAATATCAGCATTACTAATACACCTTATTCAACATTATTCTTATACACTCTACCAAATGACTCCTAAGTGTACCCGATTTAGAGGGATCAGTGTCAAAGGGGGATGGTGTGGAATCTTTAATCCCATTTTGCAGATTGGATTGGGATTTTTGGTTGTGGAAATATTCCCTAAAATGACATCTTTTGGGATTGTGCCTGACTTATGCAGATGTCATTTCAACCCAATAAATTTGGCTTGTGGGGTATCAGTTAAATTGACTTAGCCCGCTTGTGATGCTGGGCCTTTATCAGTATTGGCCCAAGTTGGCCTCAAGCCTTGTTGGTTCCCCATAGCCCGTCCCATATATCCTAAGTGATTACTTGGGTCCAATTGCTTTTGGGCCTTAGGGTTGTTGTCGTTAGTGGTGGTGGTGGCTACCAGGTCGAGGAACGTACCTCTGGTTTCACTGTACCATTTTACATGGATTGTGGGTTGCTCCGATGTTGCTTCGGTCGGCCGGTGTGTGCAATTTCCCTTGTGGAGTCCTTTTTCATTCTGCGTGAATGGGATTGTTCTCCACAGAGAGTCTTCATCTGGGAGTGTGCCATTGTTTGGGGCAGTAGATGTTGGGTCAATCAAGTTGTTGGTTTCATTGGACTTGGGGATGAATGAGCAGTATCGTAGGGTATGGTTCTCCCACATCCCGCAGAGGATCCCTTACCCCTTATATATGATGGGTTGATTATAGGTGCCGATGGTAACAGAGGTTGTGACAGGGATGTCGAGTGGAACTTGGACACATATCCTAGCATACCTCCCCCCCTAAGGGTGGAAGAGGTACATGTGTCTATTTTCAGCAGTTTGCCAACTTTGTTGCCCACTTGCTCTAAGGGTGGAGGAGGTACGGAACTGTACTATATATCAACCTTATGGAACTCACAATATTCCATTTGTTTAAAGAGACGAATCCATGATTTAATATAGAACCTTTTACAGTATTAGCACTAAATCCATTATCTTATTAAATATTATAAATTTATAAGTTTATTTATTATAATTTTAGTAATTTCTCACAGGTCAAAAATACTTGGTCAATTCATTGGCCAAGACTCAAATTGATTATCTACTCCTACGGAAAGGTGATAGGGGTCTTTTCATGGATTGCAAGGTTATACCGAGCGAGAACCTCACGACTCATCATAGGTTATTGGTGATGGACTTAGAGATCGTGAGGAAGAATAAGAAGCGGTCTATGTATGGTCAGTCTAGGATCATGTGGGGTGCATGGTTAGTGAAAAAACACAGGATTTGGGGGAAGTTTATGGCTATTGGAGCATGGAGGAGCAGTGGGGACGTGATCTGTATGTGGACAGTGATAGCAGAGTGTATTACAGTAGTTGCGAGAGAGGTTTTAGGGGTCTCAAAGGGTTTCCCTGGTGGCCACAAAGGTGACCGGTGGTGGAGTGAAGCGGTACAAAAGAAAGGGGAGGCCAATAAAGCGGCGTACTTGAAGCTTATATAGAGCATGGACGAGGAGGCGAAGAGGATGAACATGGAGGGGTATAGTGTTATACCCTATATTTTTGTACGTGAGAGTATATCATAAGTCAACTGATGTAAGCTCAGAAATGAAATCGTCTTTGAAAGGACATAAATTAAGTTAATCATGTTATCTTGGAGGTTACAAATCTTTAAGATCACAAATAACAACTACCAAGAGGGTTGAAAGGCTTAGGAGCAAGCAAATTTAACAAAATAAGTTTCGTCGAATGTCGACAAGTTGGGAGTGTTATAACATGTAATTCTGGGGTGATATTAGGGTTATTAACGTGATAATGAGGTTACGTTATGAGTTGTTTTATTCGTATGATGGTCGTGTGTTACATTTTGAAGTCAAGCGAGTTTTGGAACAAAAGTTGACAAAGGTCATCACAAGTTACATTCATAATGTGCTGAATATTAGGTCAAATGTAGCAGAACTTTTCTCCCAATATACTTTGAATTACAAGATGATTCACATATCAAATTGAATATCTATTATTCAAGTTTCTAATGCATTAAACCGTTTGTCAAGACTATATCAAAGTAGATAGATGTTTGCAATTTTGTGAGACTGTGCAGACTGCATAGGTGAGAAGTAGGGGGGTCATTAAAGCTTTTTGAGCAATACCGTTTGTGTGTTATATGAGGTTTTTTGGGGATATATTATATATCAAATTGACGTTCTTAGAATTTAGTTTCCAACGATTTTAACCGTTCATTCATACGACATCCGGATAAAAAAATATAAGCATTGGAAAAAGGGCCAACGCTAGGGTGCCAAGTAGCACCTTTTTGAATTTTTAACAAAATGGATATTTATATCCCTTATGTCATATCTTTCTTAATTTTCCCAATAACCATGACCAAATAAGACCCATAAACTTACTCTTAAGCTCTCTACCGCGGTTTCAAAGAAGATTAACTTCTCGGGTACGAAATCAAGAAGCGATAACATTAGAACGATCCCTATTCTTTGTAGTTTAAGTTTTGGAAGGTATTTAGTAGTTAAAAATTCTTAATTTCTGTATTTAAGACTTTAAATATCAAGGAAGGTTGATAAATTCATTTTCTAATAGTTATAACTCACGGGACGTTGATCGGAAGCCGTAAATTCGTGTTATTCGACTTGCAATGAACTATTTTGTTGATTTTTTCTTGTTGTTGTTGGGCTGTCTATTTTGCTAATATTTAATGGAGTTTTGGAGGAGAAATGGTATGGAGAAACACCACATAATGGCGAAATGGTGGATTAGTCGTTCTTTGGAACATTTTCGGGTTGTTTGACTTTACTATAGTTGTCGTTTTGGGAATAAAGTGACTAAGGTGTGTTGGGCTGTTTTAAGCTAAATATAACATGGATTTCGACTTGAATCCATTGTAGGAGGTAATTATATTGTGTTCTTGCATGTGCTTAAGGTTATCTTGATGTTGATTAAGTTAAATGGATGTGCTAGACATGGACTAATGAATAAAGTTGCTTATTGAGGATAGTTAGAGTTAT
Organism: Nicotiana paniculata; assembly: GCA_005239505.1. Classification (NCBI taxonomy): domain Eukaryota; kingdom Viridiplantae; phylum Streptophyta; class Magnoliopsida; order Solanales; family Solanaceae; genus Nicotiana; species Nicotiana paniculata. The sequence goes on from MDKI01259934.1 coordinate 12,555, forward strand.
GGATTATTTTCTTTGTTATAAATATATGATATAAGGCTGGAATCATCGATGAATGACTTCATTATCATGTATGATATTTTTAAGTTAAATTAAGAAATCTATAAGGGGTGATATTGGGTATACAAGTTTCAATCGGAGCATGCCGCTCGTCGTGAAATAGTTGTGACTTGTTGTTATATGGTGTCTTGTTATTGATAATTATGTATTGATGGATTTCTCTGGTCATTGTTGTTGGTATATAGTATTGGAGGAGTCTCTTGTTACAAGGGAGATGCTTCCCAAATTTACATAAACGAGTTACTAGTTTAAGTTGCGGACTTAGCCTTTACTCAGCACACTGATTTTGAATCTCCTTATGATATGGTAGATTGAGTTGAGTCATTTGAAGAATTGCTCGGAAGGTATAAAGTACTCAATGGAGATAAGGTATGTTAAGTCTATCCCTTCTTTCCTTTTGGCATGATCCATATGATGCAACGAAACGAGCAAGCACGCAACTTTCACTAATGATTCTATTCCTAAAAGTACTAGGTTGCCTATGTTCTTGATTCCCTATATGTCCTACTATCATATCATATGTTCATGGATCTCATGATATTTTGAGAGTTCTTATTGACTTACTTCATTATGCATTGCATTCATTTATACATGTATATTGACACATGACCAGATTTCGTTATATACGTGTATATTATATGTGTATGGGGTATGGGGAAAGAATATGGTGTTATATACGCACCACCACCTGATCAACTGGTCTACGATGATGATTTCGCCTACAAAGGCCGAGATGATATGATGGGATGCCCTCAGAGGCTTAATGATGTTATGTACGCACATACCTATGCATGGTGTGACATTTATACGCGCATACAACAACGACCCATTATAGTTACACAAGTGGGGTTTGGGGAGGGTGTGTGTACGCAGACCTTACCTCTACCCCGATGGGGGTAGAGAGACTGTTTCCGATAGACCCTCGGCTCAAGAAGACGAAAAGACGAAAAGAGACACTGTATCAATACCATCAATAAAAAAAATGGAAATAATAACAACATCACAAGAACCATTCAATAAACAGAAAGCAAAAATAATAACATCAAATAAGGCCCGACACTATGAAAGCGGAAGAGTAGTGTAAACACAACACTGACCACTAACCGTCTAAGACTAAATACTATCAGCCTAGCCTCACACTGGTAGACTAAAGAACTCAACTACCTCCTAACCTACAACCTTAATTCTCGACCTCCACAGTTTCCTATCGAGTGCCATGTCCTCGGATATCTGAAGCGTCGACATATCCCGCCTGATCACCTCACCCCAATACTTCTTAGTCCTCCATCTACCTCTCCTCGTACCCACTAACGCCAACCGCTCGCACCTCCTTACCGGGGAATTCAAGCTCCTCCTTTGTACGTGCCCGAACCATCTGAGCCTCGCTCCCACATCTTGTCATCCATAGGAGCCACGCCCACCATCTCCCGAATATCTTCATTCCTAATCTTATCCATCCTAGTGTGCCTGCACATCCACCTCAACATCCTCATTTCTGCTATCTCATCTTCTGGGTATGTGAGTTCTTAACTAGCCAACACCCAGCCCCAAACAACATGGTCGGGCTAACCACTGCTCCATAAAACTTAACTTTGAGTAGCAGAGGCACTTTCTTGTCACACAGGACTCCAGATGCTAACCTCCATTTCACCCATCCTCGTCGGTGTGTGACATCCTCGTCGATCTCCCCATCCCCTTGGATCATCGACCCAAGGTACTTGAAAATTCCTCTCTTGGAAATGACCTGTGATTCAAGACTCACGTCCATGCACGTTTCCCTCGGCTCGACACTGAACTTACACCCAAGATACTTTGTCATTGCCCTGCTCAACTTGAAACCCTTAGACTTAAGGTCCTGTCTCCAAACCTCCAGCCTATCGTTAACGCCACTCTGCGTTTCGTCAATCAGAACAATGTCATCAACGAATAATATACACCATGTCACTTCTCTTTGGACATGGTGTGTCAGTGCGTCCATCACCAGAGCAAATAAGAATGGGCTTAGCGCAGATCTTTGGTATAACCCCATAATAACCGGAAAATGCTCAGAGTCGTCTCCCACTGTCCTAACCCGAATCTTAGATCCATCATACATGTCCTAAATCGCCCTAATGTAAGCAATCGACACATATTTAGCCTCTAAGAATCTCCAAAGGACCTCTCCCAAACTTCATGGTATGACTTAATAATTTGATACCCCTATAGTTGTTGCAACTCTGGATGTCACCTTTGTTCTTGTACAACAGAACCACCGTACTCCACCTCCACTCGTTCGAAATCCTCTTCATCCTGAAAATAACATTAAACAACCCAGTAAACCACGCCAAGACTGCTCTACCCACATACCTCCAAAATTCTACCAAAATCTTGTCAGGCCCGGTAGTTCTGCCCTTGCTCATCTTAATTTATACGCAAATGCATGACATTATAAATGTTTTATGATTCACATAGCTATTCAAACTGACAGGTTGAGTTCTTTGCTCCATGTTTTTTATATAGTGCTTTCATGCCTTAAATACTCGGTACTTTATTTGTACTAACGCCCATTTTGCCTGGGGATGCTGCATTTCATGCCCCTTTTGCCTAGGTTGAGACTCCTCCTAGTAGGCTATCATCTCAGCGGAAGGTTTTGGTGCACTCCACTTGATCCAGAGTTGCCTATTTGTTCAGTGGACATGTATTGATTGGTATGGCAAGGCCCTGCCCCGACTTTTATGAAGTTTATGCACTCTTAGAGGCTTGTAGACATATCTCATGTATATGGATACTTGTATGGCCTTGTCGGCCTATTTTTTGAGTGTACAAATGATTATGTCATCCTTGTAGGCTCGTATGTCACATGTGTAAGTTTGTGTTCCATGTTAGGTTGTCATATGTTGAGTATTCCCCTTATGTTTTATTCTGGTTATATCATGACGGCCTTTCGGGACCATTTACCTATGATGGTATGATAAGAAAGATATGTTAAGTTGGTGCTCGATTAGGTAAAGCACTGGGTTCCCGTTGTGGCCCATCGATTTGGGTCGTGACATATAGGAAGGCTAAGAAGGAGGCGAAATTAGCGTTTACTTCGGATAAGACTATGGCGTTTGCGCATTTGTATGAAGTGATTGGGGCCAAAGGCGAGGACAAGAAGTTATAAATGCTAGCCAAGGTGAGGGAAAGAAAGGCCCGTGATCTGGATCAAGTGAATTTCATCAAAGATGAGGAAGGTAGAGTTTTTATAAAAGAGGCTCATATTAGGCGAAGGTAGAAGACATAGTTCCATAAACATCTGAATGAAGAGGGTGAGAGGAACATTGTATTGGCGATGTGGAACACTCCGAAATTTGCTGAGATTTAGGGTATTGTAGGAACATAAGAGTAGAGGAGGTCGAGGGGGTTATGCGCAAGATGCACAGGGGTAGAGCAACCAGGTCAGACAAAATCCCTGTTGAATTTTGGAAGAATGCGGGTAGGGCAGGTTTGGAGTGGCTCACTAGGCTTTTCAACATCATTTTTAGGACGAAGAAGATGCCCGAAGAATGGAGGTGGAGTACGATGATTCCACTGTATAAGAACAAGGGTGATATCCGAAGTTGCAATACTTATAGGGGGATTAAGCTGCTTAGTCATACAACGAATGTTTGGGAGAGGGTGGTTGAAATGAGGGTGAGCAGCAGTGTGTCCATTTCTGAGAACCAGTTCATTTTTATGCCGAGGCATTCGACTATGGAAGCCATTCACCTTGTGGGGAGATTGGTGGAGTGGTATAGGGAGATGAAAAAGGATATGCATATGGCGTTCATTAACCTAGAAAAATCTTATGACAAAGTCCCGAGAGAGGTGCTTTGGAGATGTTTGGAGGCTAAAGGATCCCAGTACCCTATATTAGGGTGATTAAAGACATGTATGATGGAGTACTTTCCGGTTGTGATGGGTTTGCACCAGGGATCAACTCTTAGCCCATTTCTATTTTTCCTTGGCAGTGGACGCATTGACATGACACATTCAAAGAGAGATGACATGGTGTATGCTGTTTGCACATGTGTTGTGGTCCCATGTAGCTTGTAGTACTAAATGAGCAGGATGGCTCTTGAGATGAAGGTCATTTATTGCACCCTAGTCGTGCTTGGGTTTCATAGCGTATGGCGTTATCCGCCTCCCTAGGGTGGTATTTTCGCACTTGGTGTGCTTATGATCGATATTCGTTATTTTGTAGGTATAAGCATTATGGCTGGATGGGCATTTTTTAATTTATTGTTATGTGTGGATGAGGTGGCACACCGCCACAGGTACGTTTTTTTGATCGGGTTGCACGCCGCAATGGTATTGTGTTTGGATTATGTCGCACGCTGCAATAGTGATATGTTGATTACGGTTCCCTATATCTATTCCTGTATATTTTGTTTCTCATTCTATGAGAAGGGTTCGTAACATCTGTTCGACCATTTTATTCGTTACGCGGGCTGGATAATTCTTTTCCAAAGTTTGTTCCTCCTTATGTGTCATATTCGAGTTGTAGCTTGTCGGTGCATTGATGGAGTCATATGAGATCTGGATCAGTGTTTGAGGTGTCTTATTGCTTGAGCAGCTTGTACTGGGTGATACAAGATTATTGGACCTGAAACTAGTGCAATCAGATTTACATAAGGTATATTTAAGAGCAAATATCACTACTAAGTTTAGAATGAGGTAATGGTTCTTGTCAAGAGGAGAGACTTCATGATTTCTTGATTCGGTAGGTGGTTATTAGTTTCTACACACCCCTTCCATTGTGGCAGTATTTCGAGAGTTGGAACAAGACTTATATGCGTCATGAGGCATATTGCAGGCATCAAATTCATGAAATTTTCAGCTATTGTGGTTGGATGATGTATTATGGGCATGTGAATTATGCGGTGCGTGGAGTGAATTTAGCAAAAGGTATACGATCATGTTTCGATACATTGTGTATTTGTTGGTACGGTATGTGTATGTCAGAAGCGGGTTTTGTAGAGAATTCGGAGGTTGGTTTTGGTTCTAAGGCTTATTGACTAAATAGACGGGAGGATCTTTGGTCTGACTCGAGGTAACATGTTCAACTAGATAGTGGTGGCACGGGTAGGTGCACAAGGTGTTAACAGTGATTTCATAGAACTCTAGAGCAGTCCTTAGAACGTTCATAGATGAATGTATGTTTAAGTGAGGGAGAATGTAACGACCCGACCGGTCGTTTTGGGATCTAGTGCACCGTTTGCGGTTTGAGGCCTTGAGTAGCTTCACTTCGGATATTATGACTTGTACATGTAGTCAGAATTGAACTTCGGGAAGTTTGGAGTGGATTTGGAAGGAAAATTCTAATTTCAGAAGCTTTAAGTTGAAAAAATTGACTAAGGTTTGACTTTTGAGTAAATGACCTCGGAATCAGGATTTGAAGGTTCCAATAGGTTCGTATGATGATTTTGAACTTGGGAGTATGTTTGTATTGAGTATTGGATCACCCAGGAGCATTTCGACTCTTATTATGGAAAATTGGAATTTTGAAGGCTTAAGAATTTTCTAGGTTTGGTTTGAAGTAGGCTTTGGTGTTATCGATGTCTGTGTGGGATTCTGAGCCTTGGAAAGGGTTTGTATTTTGATTCATGACTTGTACGCGAAGTCTGGCATCATCCCGGAATGTTTTGGTATAGTTCAGACGCGTTCATAGAAGTTTGGGAGTTTGAAAGTTTTAAGAAGGATTTTAGTCGTCGATTCGTAGTTTTGACATTATTTGATGTGATTTTATGCCTCAAGCAGGATCATTTCATGTATTGGGACTGGTTGGTATGATTATACTGGGTCCCAGGGGGCCTTGGGTGAGTTTTAGACATGATTCATATCGATTTGAGCCTTGATGGAGTTGCTGAGAATTTCTGATGCTGGTGCAACCGCTTCTGCGGAGGTTTGATCGCATAAGCGACCTCGATAAGCAAGCTCGAAGAAGAGGCTTGGGCGTGAAGTCGCAGAAGTAGAGGCCAGCAGCTCACCTATGTGTGCGCAGAAGCGAGTCTAGTGCCACATTTGCGGGCAATTGCACAGATGCGCTAGGCCGTGTCGCACTTGCGGTTGTGCAGGAGCAGAAGAATTTCTGCAGGTGCTATGGGCTGCTGACTGTGGGCTTCCGCAGAAGCGAGGAAGTTTCCTCATAAGCAGAGCCGCAGAAACAGCTACTTTTTCGCATATACAAGAGGTCGTCTGGTGATCAGTGCCAAACCTACACCACTATAGAGTAGCGAGGATGGTCGATCAGTTCTACCCAACAAGGTCGGGGTCGATTTCCACAGGGAGTTAATTGATTTGGAGTTAGTATATAACTAGACCTAGATGTGTGTGTTGTTCCTAATTGCACTTCCAAACATGACTGTGATTGATTCTACTTTTAAATTCTATACTATTGTATGCTAAGAGTAAGCTAAGCACAATATTTTTTGTGATAGTTTTCAAGTTTTAAAAGGCACTAGAGTAGTGATTTCCGCCTAGGTGGATATCTAACGGGTATCGAGAATATAGAGCAAGCTTGTTTTGATTGGGGTCGTGATATAACCATCATACATAAGTTCTCACTCTATACCTCTCGGCAGTTTGAGTGACGTTTCCCAATTTGGCTTTCTCAAGTCCAAATGGGTATTCATGCAAAACAAATGATATTTGCTCAAGTCGGGTATTACTATCTCTAGGTTTAACCCTTTAATCGGGGCTATCAATCTCTTGAATTCATCCCAATTCCTTGTTAGCCTAATTTACCTAGACTCAATACCTCTTTCTCAAGAAGAGCCTAAGTCATAAAGGCACGAACCAGTGCTTGCAACCACTAATTCAACAATTCAAGCATGAATTAGACTAAATATCACTAACCCATAAACAATTAAGCCCTAAAATTCAAGACCCATCAAATACCCACGCTAGGTTTGGATCAAAACCCTAACTATGAGGTTTAGCTAATCATGATAACAACATAAATCAAAGATAAAGATGAAACATAATCCATAATATTAAAGTAGAAGATTAAAATCTAAAGTTTGAAGGTAAATATTGTACAAAATAGCCCCAAAATGGAAAAACCAGCCGTTCACGTGCTCAGACTAAACTTGACCTAAAATTGACAAAAAGACTATTTATTCTAAGCTGAAATTTCCAGACAAAAAATACCCCAGCGGAGGTTTCACGACCGCGTTCTGACCGCGTCCGCGCTTGGCCTTTCGTGTCCGTGTAATATTGAGTGCGGTCCGTATTTCTTCACATCTGAGACTGGGCTGGACCTTATTTCACAGACCGCATATTTTCCACTGCGGCCGCGCGAGACATTTTTGCGGTCGCGTACTTTTGACGCGGACCGCCCTTCTCAATTTTTGCACACTTGCGAAGTCTCTGAATGCTGGCAAACGCGGTCCGCGGAATTCCAAACGCGATCACGCCAATAATTTTGCGGACACTTATTTCTGCCACTTTCCTTGCCCAAGTCTGTGCCAAAAAGTCACTTCTCTGAATCTCCATTTCGTGGTCAGCGTATTAATGGCCGCCTTAGTGTTGATCCTTACGCGACCGCTATTTTATGTCGCGGTCCGCACTCTTATCCCTGTCTTGGATTTGTGCAAGTTTGACTCCTTTATGAGTTGATTATGGCTTCTTTGGCTCATTTTGAACAAACCCTGCAAGAAAGCACATTAAGTTAGTTTCCGGGAATACCTTCACGCATTTTCGGCCCAAAACCTAAGTAAAAGGGAGCAAATAACAGGATAAAATTCCTACTTATCATCTGGGCAGAGGTGTTTTTTTAAAAGCGGGATTTGACTCATTTTATCTCATTTTCACTTGGTTGGGGAAATTTTGGAGAGCTTCAAGGGGATATTTTATTCAAGAAACACAAGTTTTGAATCGACAGAAATTGGTTTGAGGTGTTAGAGAGGCCTTTGAGCCGGTTATGAAATTTTGAAGTGAGGTAAGTCTCCTGTCTAACTCTATGATGGAGAAACTACTTCTAGGTGATGTACTTGATATGTGCTACTTGTTGCGGGGGCTATATAAGCACACGGGTGGCAAGAGTTTGTACATAGCTAAATCCATGTTATTGTCCGGGTGAACTTAGGTTCACAACGTGCTATAGTTGTACTATTTGAGTTGTCTCCTGCCTATTAAATTCCTTTAGTTGACGTTGTGACTTGAGGCTAGACTTGTGTAAAGTGTTAGACTTGCTATTGTAGAGATTCGACGGGCTTCACGATTAGCCGCAATATAATTGTACGCTGATAACTAGGGATTTTAGCCTATTATTTGCTCTCTTTTGCTTAGGTTTTGGGTCAAACATGCGTAAAGGTATTCCCGAAAACTAACTTAATGTGATTGCTTGCAAGGTTTGGTCAAATGAGGCAAAGAAGCCAAAATAAGCTCATGAAGGAGTCAAACTTTCATAAACCAAAGGCTAGAATTGGACCGCTGGCCGCGATGGAAAAGCGCGGCCGCGTTGGGTTCACCGCTGAGGCGGTTACTATTACGTGGCTCACGATATTGAGGTTCAGAGAAGTTGCATTTAAGTACAAACATTGCCGCTGGCGGTGTTCAAATTACGTTGCCGCGTACTGGTCTAACGCGGACGTGAAGGATATTTCGCTGAGAGCGCAGCTTGAGGTTAAGAGACCCTGCAGGTCGAGTTTAACTGAGGAACGCGGTCCGCGAACAAAAATGTGCGGCCGCAACGAAACCTAGTCCAACCCAATCCCAGATTTGAAGAAACGCGGACCGCGCTTGTTATTTCGAGATCGCGAAAGTCCAGGCGCAGACGTGCCCTATTATTATGCGGTCAGCGAAACCTCTATAGGGGCATTTTTGTCCAAAAATTTCAGCTTTGTATAAATAGATCTTTTTGACATTTTTAGGTCAAGTTTTGTATCAAGGAACACGTGAACAACCACACTTTACCGTTTTGAGTAATTTTAGAGTAGTGTTAGCTTTTATCTTTAGATTTTCATCTTGTATTTGAATTTTATGGCTTATATTACATCTCCATCTTTGATTTCTACCATTATTATGAGTAGCTAGACCCCAAAGTTAGGGCTGTGACCCAACCCTAGTGTGGGTATTTAATGAGTCATTAATTTTAAGGCTTAATTATTTATGGGTTAGTGATATCTAGCTTATTTCATGCTTTAACTGTAGAATTGGTGGTTGAAAACAGTGATTCATGCCTTTTTGACTTAGGCTCTTCTTGAGAAAGAGGGCCCAAGTCTAGGAAAAATAGGCTAGCAAGGAACTGAGGTAAATTCAAGAGATTGATAGCCCCAATTAAAGGGTTAAACCTAGAGATAGTAATACCCGACTCGAGCCAATTTCACTTGCATTGCTTGAACACCCATTTGAGCTTGAGAAATCCAAATCGGGCAAAGTCACTCAAACTACCGAGAGGTATAGAGTGAGTATTTATGTGTGAAGGTTAAATCATGACTGCAATCATAATAAGCTAGTCCTAGACTCTCGACCCCATTAGATACTCGCCTAGGCGGAAGTCACTTCCCTAGTGTTTTTTATCAGTTGGAAAATTCTCACAAAAAAATTGTACTTAAATTTATTTTTAGCAAACAATAACATTAAAATTAGAATAGAAACAATCCCAACCATGGTTAGAAGTGAAATTAGAAACAACATGCACAACTAGATTAGGTTGAAACCCAACTCGCAACCAATATTAACTCCCTGTGGATATTGATTCCGACTTATCGGGTAAAACTCCATCGACCTCCTTGCTACTTTATAGTGGTGTAGGGTTGGAACCGATCACTTTTTGGCGCCGCTGCCAGGGAGTTTTAACGGTTTTGGATGTCTATCTGACTAGTTGTGTGTCTTGTTTTTCTTTCCATCTATTTTACTAACTTTTGTGTGTTAATCGCTTTAGGTACAAAATGGTTGATCCTCTCGACAATGTTCTCCCAGGGGAAGAGGTAGATGATAATGGTGATGATGAGGTGCATCTAGTACCTCAGACTTAAAGAAGAGGTCGCTAGGCCAATGATAACATTCTAGACCCTCCCCCACCTCCTCCAAGGGCAGCACATCGGGTGTTTCCCAATGAAGGTTACGCCAGTGCTATTGTCCCACCCTGGATCCGGGTAGGCAATTTCCAAATTACAAATTTTATGTTAACCTTATTGGAGCAAAGAGGGTTCTTCACTGGCGCTCCCCATCAGAATGCATATAAACATCTAAAGGGTTTTGTAGATACATGTTGGGGAAGCAAACAAACAGACGTGTCGGAGGATGCATTGAGACTGAGATTGTTCCCTTTTTCACTTAGAGGGAAAGATCTGGACTGGCTCGAGAGGCTCCCCAACCATTTCATCACCACGTGGTATGTGTTGGCTGACAAGTTTATATCCAAGTTTTTCTCACCGGGTCATATGGCAGCATTAAGGGATGAGATCTTAGTCTTCAAACAGGAACCTAATGAACCTCTTCATTAAATCTGGGAGAGGTATAGAACTATGGTAAATGAATGCCCCAACAATGACATGACTGAAGTAATGATTTAGCAGAGTTTTTACAGGGGTATCAAAACTACCAGCCAATGCGTGGTAAATCAGCTAGCTGGGGGAAATTTTATGAAGATGCATTATGCCGATGCTTGTGACATACTTGATGAAATGGCTGAAACTTATTCAGCTTGGCAGAGTCGGGCAAATGTTCCTCAAGGTTACCCGAATGTAATCAATCTTCATAAGGAACTTCAAGACCACGGACAAGCCATAGCTGAGTTGACTACTATGAATCAACTAGCAAAAACCCAACTTCAGAAAGTTTAAGGAACAAAACAAGTAAATGCAATGGAAGGAGTGAATTTAATGGTCAACAAGAGGAGACAACGTGATCAACAAGTGCAAGGTAATCAAGATCAATATGAACAAAGTGGAAGTGGCTACAACCAAGATGATTCGTATGATGACCAAAGCAAGGAAGTTTTGTATGCCAACAACTACCAAGGACAACGGAGCAATGCTCCAAATCAACAATGGATATCGCAAGGGAATAACCAAAATTGGAGCAATCAAGGCCAGGGAAATTGGAACAATAATAACAACAACAACTCAAACAATTAGGGGAACAACAACCAGAATTGGAGTGGCAATAACAATTGGAATGGCAACAATAACAACAATTGGGGAGGTAATGGATATCGGGGGTCGACTTTCAAAGGACCCCGATGTATCAACAACCCAAAAATACACCTTCATATCAATATCAAGGGCAAATTTCTTCAAATAATGAAATGGGGCGGATAGAGAGTATGTTCAAACAAATGATGGAAAGGAATGTCGATTCCGATGCTCAAATTGCCTCCAACACTACTTCCATCCGCAACCTTGAAGTACAAATGGGCCAAATCTCGCAAGCATTGAACACTCACCCTAAAGGGGCTCTAACAAGTGACACAGTATTAAACCCAAAGGGTGAGAACAATACAGGTCATGCCATGGCGGTGACCACAAGGAGCGGTAGAGGTGGTGAAGCAAGTACCTCCAATCAAAAGAAAGTTGTAAGTTATGATGTTGTGTTGCAAAATTATGATGATCCAATAGTTGATGAGCAAGTTAGTGAAGATAATTTGAATGATGAAGTGAGGATCGATATTCATAACAACGAGGATGAGACTCAAAATGACGTGAACCCGTCTAGGGAACACGTGATAGACATACCGAAAACGGTAGTGCCAAAAGCCAAGGCTTCTTTGACAAGGCCTCCTCCTCCTTATCCTCAAAGACTTGCAAAATAGAAGAATGAAAAACAATTAAAGAAGTTTATTGAGATGATGAAAAGCTTGTCAATCAATGTGCCCTTGGTGGACGATCTTGAGCAACAGCTGGGATACGCCAACTTTATGAAAGACTTGGTAACTAAAAAGAGATCTATGGATTGTGAGACCATCAAAATGACTCATCAAGTGAGTCCAATTGTGCACTCTATGTCTCCAAAGCTTGAAGATCCCGGCGCATTTACAATTCCTTGTACCATTGGGAGTGCGGATTTTGCAAAGGCCTTGTGTGATTTGGGAGCAAGTATAAATTTGATGCCTTACTTTCTATTCAAGACTTTGGGTATTAGTCAATCGAGAGCTATTTCAATGAGATTGAAAATGGCGGATAGAACAATGAAGAGGCCGCTTGGTATTATTGATGATGTTCTTGTCCGGGTCGACAAGTTTATTTTGCCGGCTAATTTTGTGATTCTCGACTGCGAAGTCGACTATGAGGTGACTATAATATTGGGAAGGCCTTTCCTAGAAACAGGGAAGGCTTTGGTTGATGTGGAAGCAGCAGAGCTCACCTTCCGGATGGGCGATGAAAAGGTTGTATTCCATGTGTGCAAATCGATGAGGCAGTCAAATCGTAATGAAGTTTTCTCTTTTGTGGATCTTGTAACGGAGGTGATAGTTGATGAAACAAGTGCCATGATCAATGTGGAAGATCCTATGGAAGATGTATTGTTGAACCATGAGGATAATGAAAGGGATGTCTAGGTTGAATGTGCAAATACCTTGCAAGGAATGGGATCCTACTCTTATTGGCCCCGTAACCTCTCCTTGGACTTGGAAAACCGGAATACTCCACCGACAAAGCCCTCGATCGAGGAGCCACCAATATTGGAGTTAAATCCTCTTCCCTCTCACCTCAGGTATGAATTCTTAGGACCATATTCTACATTACCTGTTATTCTTTCTGCTTGCTTAACCAAAGTGTAGGTGAACTCCACTCTTCAGGTGCTTCAAAGAAGAAAAAAGGCAATTGGATGGATCTTAGCTGACATTCGTGGCATAATCCCCACCTTTTGCATGCATAAAATTATTTTTAAGGATGATGCAAAACCTTATGTGGAATATCAAAGGAGGTTGAACGATGCTATGCAATAGGTCGTCAAGAAAGAAATTATCAAATGCCTTGATGCAGTGGTGATGTATCCTATTTCGGATAGTGCATGGACTTCACCGGTGCAATGTGTGCCGAAAAAGAGGGGGTATGACTGTTGTGATAAATGAGAAAAATGAGTTGATACCTTCTAAGACCGTGACCAGATGGAAGGTATGTATGACTACCGAAAGTTGAACAAAGTGACCCGCAAAGATCATTTTCCATTGCCCTTTCTTGATCAAATGTTAGACAGACTTGTCGGGCGTGCCTACAATTCCTTTTTGGATGGGTACTCAGGGTACAACCAGATTCTCATAGCCCCAGAATACCAAGAGAAAACTACCTTCACATGCCCGTATGGGACATTTTCATTCTCACATATGTCGTTTGGATTGTGTAATGCACCCGCTACCTTTTAACGGTGCATGATGGATATATTTATGGAAATGGTGGAGGACTTCCTCGAAGTCATTATGGATGATTTCAGTGTTGTTGGGGACTCATTTGAAGAATGCTTGGAAAATCTTACAAGGTTCTAGCCCGATGTGAAGAGACAAATCTTGTGCTTAATTGGGAAAAATATCACTTTATGGTCGAGGAGGGCATTGCCTTCAGCCATAATATCTCAAAGAACGGAATCGAAGTGGACAAGGCAAAGATAGAAGTGATTTCAAAGCTACCTCCTCCTACTTCTGTCAAGGGAGTTAGGAGCTTTCTTGGGCACGCGGGGCTCCACCAAAGGTTCATCAAAGACTTTTCCAAAGTGGCGAATCCCTTGTGCAACCTACTAGAAAATGTCACGACCCGAATTTCCCACCGTCGGGACCGTGATGGCGCCTAACATTGAACCCGCTAGGCAAGCCAACGTTACTGATTAATTGCATTATTCCTTTATCTTTAACAGTTTACCAGACTTCATAATAAAATCACGGAATTTAATATACAAGATAACATGATTCAACAGTTTGATATAATACTAATACGAAATCCAGAGCCAAAGTACTCCCAGAACAAGTGTCACAATCTCACAGACTGCCTGTGAATACTACAAATAGGAGTCTGAACAAAATATAAGTATACATCTATCTCAGAAGTAAATAAGAATAGAAAAAATGAAATAGGAGGGGACGCCAAGGCCTGCAGACGTCTGTAGAAAACTAGAAATACCTCGGAGTCTCCGCTGGACTGAAGGCAGCAACCCTGATCTAAGGTCCGAAAGGTCCAGTATCGGGATCTGCACAAAAGAGTGCAGAGTGTAGTATCAGTACAACCGACCCCATGTATTGAGTAAGTGCCGAGCCTAACCTCGGCGAAGTAGTGACGAGGCTAGGACAAGGCACCACATAAAACCTGGACATCGAATACATGCTAACAGGAAATAATAGCAATTAAAGAATGTAAACAACAATTAATGGGAAGGGAGCACGTGGTAGGGAATTTTCAACATAAGGAATGAGGAAAATAATAAGGCAAACACAGATAGTGATCAACAATAATTTTAGCAATTAAAGATAGAAAGTAAACTTGCACGGCATCACCCTTCGTGCTTTTACTCTCAACCTCACCAAATAATAAATAGAATACACGACATCACCTTCATGCTTTTAATCTCATCCTCACCAGATTATAATTAAGAATTGCACGGCATCACTTTTCGTACTTTACTCTCTTCCTCATCTTATAAATAAATCATGCACGGCATCACCTTTCGTGATTTTCACTCTTCCTCACAATATAATTAAGTCATGCACGACATCATCCTTCGTGCTTTACACTCTTCCTCACAATCTCATCAAATCATCAACAACATAAAGGGGAATTTCACGAGAAACAATATTTCATCATAATTTCTATCACTATTTAATATTTCAATCTCAACTCAATGTTCTCAAAGGAATTTCATAAGAAATCTATATTTCATCATGGTTACTATCATCATTTATCATTTCAATCTCAACTCAATGTTCTCAAAGGAATTTCATAAGAAATCTATATTTCATCATGGTTACTATCATCATTTATCATTTCAATCTCAACTCAATGTTCTCAACATTTTACTAACAACAATAATCACATATGATGGGATTTAAGACAACCGGAATAACAAGAAATAACATTTACTCGCATGGTATGACCTGACCACAACGTATAGGTACTCATCACCTCACCTATACATTGGATTTAACAAACAAACAAGTAACAAGTAGTCATACAATACCTATTCTCTCAAGCTAAAGTTAGACACAACACTTACCTCAATTCCGCAGGCCACTCACTGCTCAATTACCGCTTTTCCTTTCGAATTCACCTCCAACACATTCGAATCTAATCATAATTAACTTAATATCATTAATTAACGCTAAAGGAACCAAATTTACTGAAAATTATAGTTTTTTCTAAGTTTTCTAAAAAAAAAGCTAAAACTTGACCTCGGGCCCGCTTGGTCCAAACTCAGGGTTCGGACCAAATTACGTTTACCCATTCACCCCCAAGCCCGAATATTCAATTAATTTCGAAACCTGACCTCAAGAGGTAAAGATTCGATTTTTACAAAATTTCCTAATTCTACCCAAACCCTCAATTTTTATCATGAAAATTCTTGATTTTTGATTTAAAAGTGAATAAAAATATTGGGTAATTGAAAGAGTAGAGTTTAGAATTGATTACCTACAATTTGGGGATGAACTTTGGTGAAGAAAATTATCCTTAGGGCTTGGTAGTTCGAAAAATATATGAAAAATAGGTTCTGTCCGTGTTTAAAATTAAATTTATATACCTGGGCAGGCCTTCTATGTGATCGCGTGAGCCTGCCCGTGTTCGCGATGCTTTACCAACTGGGCCCTCCGCAATCGCGGCCTAATGGTCGCGTTCGCATAGAAGAAAACCCAGGCTCCTCCCCCAGGCCCAGTTTATTCAACGCGTTCGCTTGAGTCGGCACGCGTTCGCGAAGGGTATCCCACCGATGCTTCGCGTTCGCATAGTACAAAAATGACTCCCAGGAATTTTACCCTTCGTGATCGCAGGAGTTGCTTCGCGATCGCGAAGCACAAAATCACTGGGCACCAAATACAGCAATACAACAAACGTTTCTAAGTGTAAAAATATCTTGTGGCCTATCCGAAACTCACCCGAGCGCTCGGGGCTCTAATTCAAACATGCACGCAAGTATAAAAATATCATACGGACTTATTCGTGCGATCAAATCATGAAAATAACATGTAAAACTATGAATTAAACCTCAAAACTCATCATTTTTCTCAAGAACACTTAAAGTTTACTATTTCCCAACCGGACATCCAAATCACGTCAAATAAACTCCGATTTTCACCAAATTTCACAGATAGTATTCAAATACTATAACCAATATGTACCGGGCTCCGGAACCAAAATACGGGACCGATACCAATGGTTTCAAGCGTTAATTCTTTTCTGTATTTCATTAGTAACTCACCAAAATAATTTCTTTCAAAAATTGATTTATAAGGCTTGGGACCTCGGAATTCAATTCCGGGCATACGCCCAAGACCCATATTTTAATGCAGACCTCCTAGAATCGTCGAAACACAGATCCGGCTCCATTTAGTCAAAAGGTTGACTCAAGTCAACTAAAACCAAACTTTAAATTCTAAAAATTAGTATTTCTCATATTTTCACATAAAAACTTTCCGGTTTCACGCCCGGACTGAGCACGCAAATCGAGGTAAATAAAATTAATTTTTTTATGGATAATAAGCCTAGAACGAAGTCTTAATTCATAAAATGACCCCTTGGGTCATCACAATCTCCACCTCTAAAACAAACGTTTGTCCTCGAACGGACATAGAAGATTACCTGAATTGGCAAACAAGTGTGGATATTTACTCTGCCTGTCCGACTCGGACTCCCAAGTAGCTGCCTCAACGGGCTGACCTTTCCACTGCACTCGAACTGAAGGATATCTCTTAGACCTCAACTGACGAACATGCCGGTCTAGAATGGCTATCGGCTCTTCCTCATAAGTCAAAATCTTTGTCCAATTGGATAGAGCTAAAATATAACACGTGGGACGGGTCACCATGATATTTTCGGAGCATAGATACATGAAATACCGGATGAACGGAGGATAACCCTGGAAGCAACACAAGTCTATAAGCTACCCCCCTCCACTCTATCAAGAATCTCAAATGGACCGATATACCTAGGGCTCAACTTGCCCTTCTTCCCAAATCTCATGACACCCTTCATGGGTGATACACGAAGTATTACTCTCTCTCCAACCATGAATGCCACATCCCGAACCTTACGATCGGCGTAACTCTTTTGCCTAGACTGAGCTGCACGAAGTCGATCCTGTATGATCTTGACCTTATCTAAGGCCTCTTGAACTAAGTCTGTACCTAATAACCGAGCCTCTCCCAGCTCAAACCACCCAACTGGCGATCTACACCGTCTACCATATAATGCCTCATAAGGATCCATCCGAATGCTCGGCTGATAACTATTATTGTAAGCAAACTCGGCTAACGGCAAGAATTAATCCCAAGAACCTCCAAAATCAATAACACAAGCGCGAAACATATCTTCTAGAATCTGAATAGTACGCTCGGACTGACCGTCAGTCTGAGGATGAAATGTTGTGCTCAGCTCAACTCGGGTACCCAACTCTCGCTGAACTTCCCTCTAAAAGTGCAAGGTAAACTACCTACTTTGATCAGAAATTATAGACACGGGCACACCGTGAAGGCGAACAATCTCTCGAATATAAATCTCTGCCAATTGCTCTGAAGTGTAAGTACTTGCCACTGGAATGAAATGTGCTGATTTAGTCAACCTATCCACAATAACCCAAACGGCGTCGAACTTATTCTGAGTCCGTGGGAGTCCAACAACAAATTCCATAGTGATACGCTCCCACTTCCACTCAGGAATCTCTATCTGTTGAAGTAAAACACCAGGTCTCTGATGCCCATATTTCACCTGTTGGCAATTCAAACAACGAGCCACATAGCCAACAATATCCCTTTTCATCCTTCTCCACCAATAGTTCTGTCGCAAGTCCTGGTACATCTTGGCAGCACCTGGATGAATAGAATACTTAGAACTGTGAGCCTCCTCAAGGATCAACTCATGAAGGCTGTCAACATTAGGCACACATATACGACCCTGCATCCTCAAAACACCACCATCTTTAACTGTAAATTTCTTGGCACCATTGTGCCGAACTGTGTCCCTAAGGACCATCAAGTGCGGTCATCATCCTGCCGATCTATGATACGCTCGAATAAGGAAGACCAAGCAACTGTACAAGCTAGAACATGGCTGCGCGAAATATCCAACCTCACGAACTGATTAGCCAACGTCTGAATGTCTGAAGCTAACAGTCTCTCACTAACTAGAATACATGTCAGGCTGCCCATACTTACTGCTTTTCTACTCAATGCAGCGGCGACCACATTGGCCTTTCGCGGATGATACAATATAGTGACGTCATAATCTTTCAATAACTCTAGTCATCTCCTCTGTCTCAAATTAAGATATTTTTGCTTGAACAAGAACTGGAGGCTACGATGATCCGTGTAAACCTCACATGGCATGCCATAAATATAGTGCCTCCATTTTTTCAATGCACGAACAATGACTTCCAACTCTAAGTCATGGACAAGATAATTCTTCTCATGAATCTTTAACTGCCGAGACGCATATGCTATCACCCTGCCCTCTTACATCAATACCGCTCCCAATCCAACACGAAAGCATCACAATATACCATGAAGGATCCTGAACCTGATGGTAACACCAATACCGGTGCTGAAGTCAAGGCTGTCTTGAGCTTCTGGAAGTTCGCCTTACACTTATCCGACCATTTAAATGGGGCACTCTTCTGAGTCAATCTCGTCATCGGGGCTTCTATAGATGAGAACCCCTCCACAAAATGACGGTAGTATCCCGCCAAACCTAAGAAGCTTCTGATTTCCATGGCTGGAGTGGATCTAGGCCAGTTCTTGACTGCCTCTATATTTTTATAATCTACCTGAATACCCTCTGCTGATACGACGTGACCCAAGAAAGCTACTGAATCTAACCAGAACTCGCCCTTTGAAAATTTTGCATACAACTGATTATCCCTCAAAGTCTGGAGTGCTATACAGAGGTGTGGTTCATGCTCCTCCCAACTGCGGGAGTATATAAGAATATCATCAATGAACACAATTACGAAGGAATACAAATAAGGCTTGAAAACTCAATTCATCAAATCCATAAAAGGCTGCTGGGGTATTAGTCAATCCAAAAGACATCACCAAAAATTCATAGTGCCCATACCTTGTCCGAAAGGCTGTTTTAGGAACATCGGAGCCCTAATCTTAAACTGATGGTAGCCCGATCTCAGATCAATTTTTGAAAACACACTGGCAACCTGAAGCTGATCAAATAAATCATCAATTCTTGGAAATGGATACTTATTTTTTATAGTAACTTTATTCAACTGCCGGTAATCTATACACATTCTCATCGATCCATCCTTCTTCTTTACAAACAAAACCGGTGCACCCCAGGGCGAGACACTAGGCCTGACGAAACCCTTATCAAGCAGGTCTTGCAACTGTTCTTTAAATTCTTTCAATTTTGGTGGGGTCATCCGGTATGGAGGAATAGAAATGAGCTGAGTGCCCGGAGCAACATCAATACAATAATCGATATCCTTGTCGGGTGGCATTCCCGGCAGGTCTGCAGGAAACACTTCGGGAAATTCCCGAACAATGGGCAGTGACTATTGAAGAAACCTCGGCATCAGAATCATGAATATGAGCCAAATAAGCCAAACATCCCATCTCAACCATGCGACGAGCCTTGGCATAAGAAATCACTCTGCTGGGAGAATGACCAGGAGTCCCTTTCCATTATAACCGAGGCAATCCCGGCAAAGCTAAAGTAATTGTCTTAGCGTGAAAATCCAAGATGGCATAATAAGGTGACAACCAATCCATGCCCAATATGACATCAAAATCGACCATGTCAAGAAGCAACAGGTCTACACTAGTTTCAAGACCCTCAATAATGACTACGCACGAACGATATACACGATCTACAACAATAGCATCCCCCACTGGCGTAGACACATAAACAGGGTCACTCAAAGAATCGCGAGACACAATCAAATACGAGGCAAAATAGGATGAAACATAAGAATAAGTAAACCCCGAATCAAACAAAACTGAAGCAGATCTATCACAAACTGAGATGATACCTGTGATAACAGCATCGGAGGACTGCGCCTCGGGTCTAGCTAGAAATGCATATAATTGGGGCCGGGCTCCACCACCCTGAACCACGTCTCTAGGAGGACCTATGATAAGCGGACCTCCACCTCTAGCGGGATGGCCTCCACCCCTAGATGCGTGACCTCCACCTTTAACAATCTGTCCCCTACCTCTAGCTACCTGACCCCTACCTCTGGCTGGTTGGGCAGGGATTGCTGGAACTATAGCACGGGAATTTTGATACTGAGAATTATCTGACACCCGGGGACAATATCTGGCAATGTGCCTCGGGTCACCACAAGTGTGACAAGACCTCGACTACTGAGACTGCTGGCCGGCAAACTGACCCTGTCGACCAGTATAACCACCCTGAACACTCTGGAGAGGAGGTGCACTGATAGGAGCTGATGGTGCACTGTAGACTGGCTGAGTAGAAGGAGGCATATAAGAACCGCGACCACCTGAGGTACCATGTGAAGCCTGAAATGCTGAATGGAATGGCGTGGAAGAATGGCCTCTGCTGAAACTAACCCCGCCTCCAGATGAGGCACCACTAGAACCATGGAATGGCGAGGTCTCTTGTCTGATCCCTGACCTCTCATCCTAAGAACTGACTCAACCCTCCTGGCCACATTAGCTGGATCCTGAAAATAAATCTCGGTCCCTGTCTCTTTGTCCATTTTCAACTTAATGGCTGAGCAAGACCCTCAATAAATTGGCCAACCCCCTCTCTCTCTCTCTCTATGGGCAACAAGAGAATAACATGTCTAGCCAAATCCACAAAACAATTCTCATACTGGGTCACAGTCATGTTGCCCTGCTGAAGTCGCTCAAACTGACGACGCTTCTCCTCTCGAGTAGTAGCAGGCAAAAAATTCTCCATAAAGAGATGATAAAACTAATCCCAAGTCAAAGCAGGCGAACCAACTGGTCGAGTCAGCAAAAAATCCCTCCACCATTTCTTGGCGGAACCAGTCATCTGAAAAACAGCAAAATCGACCCTATTGGTCTCCAAAATACCCATATTACACAATACCTCATGACAACTATCCAGATATTCATGAGGATCCTCTAAAGTAGTACCACTGAAATGTATAAGGAATAACTTAATGAACCTGTCTAATCTCCACAAAGCATCGGTGGACATAGATGTCCCATCATCGGGCGGCGCTGGAGCAATTGGCTGAATTACCCCAACTGGATTGGCTGCTGGGGTCTGAATCTGAGGAGTAGTGTGAAAAGGAGTGTGGACCCCTCCTCCAGCCTGAGATGCGACTGCTACAATAGGGAATGTGCCAGTCTGGGCTAACACTCTCCATAATGCCCACTAAACGGACCAAAGTGTTCTGAAGTACCGGGGTGGAAATAAACCCTTCTAGGACCTGAGCTGGCCCCGCTGGAACGGTATGAGCTGGAATCCCCTCATTAATCTCAATCTGGGGTTCCACGACTGGGGCTGCTGTCTGAGCAATGGGCTGAGTTCTGCCCCTGCCTCAGCCCCTGGCGTGGCCTTGGCCTCTGCCCTTAGTAGGAGTTGTTGCTGCTGGAGGACCGGAGTGTTGGTCAGCGGAAGAGGAAGCACGTGTTATCTCCATCTGCGAGAGAGTAGAAGAGTTCAATCAGTATTTGAAATACCAAGAATCGCACTACATAGTAGAAATAAAAGAATGGAGTTGTTTCCTAACTCGATAGCCTCTGAGAGATAAGTACAGACATCTCTATACCGATCCTTCAGACTCTATTAAGCTTGTTCGTGAATTGTGAGACCTATGCAATCTAGTGCTCTGATACCAACTTGTCACGCCCTAAATTCCCAACCCACGCGATCGTGATGGCGCCTAACACAATACTTGCTAGGCAAGCCGATGTTAGAAATTTACTAACCATTTCCTTTTAAAGTTACTTAACCATAATAGAATGACTCGGACTAAATATGAATACTGATAAAAATCATAATTAAACCAAACCACGAACTAAATATATAACTATGAAATTACCTCAGGGTCTGGTGTCACAATTCACGAACTAATAATGAATACTACAAATAAATGGGCTGAAAGAAATAATGTATTTGTTTCAAATGAAATAAAACAGTATCTAAGTGAATAGGAGAAGACTCCAGGAGTCTGCGGACGCCAGCAGATCTACCTCGTGTCTCCGAACAAAATGCGCAGCTACTGATATCTCCTAACTCTGGTCAGTACCTGGATCTGCACAAAAGAGTGCAGAGTGTAGTTATAGTACAACCGTACAACCGACTCCATGTACTGAGTAAGTGCCGAGCCTAACCTCGGCGAAGTAGTGACGAGGCTAGGACAAGACACCACATAAAACCTGGACATCAAAAACATGCTAGCGGGTGGCATGGTGGAAGGAGCGTACAAGAATGTCTATTGGACTCCACGTGCGGCTCATTGTATCAACTTAATGTTTGGAGACATTTTCAAGGAAAAACCCTTCTCTACAATTTTTGCCCAGGGCGTTTGGGTACATTCTTATATTTCTCAGCAGCCCTTGTTATTGAATATGATTAGAAGATTCACCAGACAAAAAAAATTGGTGAAACCGGGCAAGACAAGGTTCGCCACTGCTTTTTTGACTTTGCATAGTATCCACTTGCAAAGCCAATTTGAGAAAGTTTTTCACTTAAGAGGAATGAAGCAAGAGTAAATTTGCAAAGGAAAGTGCGGGGAAAGATGTTGAAAGTATTATTCTTTCTTATTTTTTTTGGAATAATGTCCTTCATGCTCTTAAAATTGGTGACCCTTTGGTTAAAGTACTCCATTTGGTGGATGGGGAGAAAAAACCACCAATGGGCTACTTCTATGAAACTATGGATAGGGCCGAGGAGGCTATTCAAGCATCATTCACTGATGAGCAGAAATATGCAAAGGTCTTTCAGATTATTGATGCAAGATGGAATGATCAATTTCATAAACCTTTGCATGCAGCTGGACTTATTCTGAACCCGTACTCTTTTATGATCAACGTGAGAATAATTCATTGGCTAAAGAAGTGTGGACAGGACTCCATGAGGTTGTTATCAAGTTGACCCCAAATAAAGACTTGCAAGAAAAGATAGTAGATCAGCTTGCTATTTACAAGGCAGCTGAAGGACTTTTTAATCTCCGACTTGCTATTAAACAAAGAAAGACGAAGTCGCCGGGTGACCAAGCGTTCTTATATTTTATAGCTCTAACTTTAATGTATTTTTTATACTTATTAACTCTTGAACATTTTTTTTGACTTCTATAGTTGAGTGGTGGGACCAATATGGTGTACAGACTCCGGGCTTACAGACTTTCGCCATCAAAGTTCTAAGTTTAACTTGTAGCTCATCCGGATATGAAAGGAACTGGAGCATTTTTGAACACGTGAGAAATAAAAAGAATTATTTTGTATTTTGAGATAAAGTAAATTATATCTCAATTGTCCCAACTCCTACTAATTAGTTGACGCATCTTGTTTGCAAATTCATACAAAGAAGAGGAATCAACTAACCTTGAAGTGCCTCCATAATCTAGTGTTCATAAAATACAATAGGGCATTGAGGCGTCGCTACAACCACCGCAATCTAATTGATCCAATTCCTTGGACAATATTGATGAGGCTAATGAGTGGCTAACCGGGGTCCCCGAAAATTATGAAGATGAAGAAGTATTTGAAAACGACTCTGGTTTCACTTGGGGTGGTGTTGCAGTTGCTAGTGGAGTTGGGGAGAATCCTTATGGTTTAAGGGCGACTACTTCAAGTTCAAGCTTGATTAGGAAGGAAAAAAGTGTTGCTACTACAAGTAGATACTTATCCCTAATTGATGAAGATGAAAGTGATCATGAAGAGAAAGAGGAGGGGGAAGAAGAAGATGACGAGCAATATGAAGATAATAGAGGAATTCAAGATTTTGACAATCTTGAAGAAGAACAAGAAGAGTAGAAGAATAAGATGTTGATTCTAGTAATTTAGTAGCTTTGATTTTGCTTGTCCTATGGTTTGTGGAGGATTTGGTGGTACCTAGTACCTACTTTTAAGTTTTTGAATTGAAGTTTTTAATATTTATAATTTTGTATTGTGTCTTTGCAGGTTTACATTATGTTTTTCAAGAATTGCGCTTCACTTTAATAAAGCGTGAGCTTCGCTTTGCGCTTCGATTTTGAAGCGAAGCGAGGGCGAGCCTTGTCGCTTTTTGCGCTTCTCGCTCTTAAAAATACTGTTGGGACCTGATTAAATAAGAATTTGCTACTGAAAAATCTCACATTGGGGGATAAAGCGTTCCCTAACAAAGGCGACTCCATGCCCAGGGACTTGAATCTGAAATCCCTTATTAAAAATAAAGGAGTACTTACCACTCCGCTACAACCATCCTCAATTATCAATCATTAATTCACTTCACTTTGGAACAAACCTTATAGAACATGGCATTTGTATGTGTTCTTTCGGTGTGCGGTGACATTTTATTTTTAATCCATTCCCCCAAAAACCAGCTTTCTAAATGAGATATTTTTATGGACATCAGAATATTTATTACTTAAAATTACGAATTCCAAAAATCTTCATTTTTTAAATAGCTATTCACATCAATTCAAACTTCATCACATAAGTAAAACATCAATTCATACTTTATCACATAAAGAAAAACATGAGTAGTTTTGTATCAATTTAATAGTAGGAGAGTAAAGATTCTCTCAACAGATGTGAAACCCGTCGGGTGCCCATACGAATTCTGGGATTGTTAGGAACACAATTACTTCTTGAATAGTGTGATTATAACGGAAAGGCCAAATGAAATGTAATTTATTGAATAGTTAAATATTTTGCATATATATATATATATATATATATATATATATATATATATATATATATATATATATATATATATATATATATATATATATATATATATATAAAGGTGGGAATAGAAAAGATGACTTGGCACTCCTCTTTAGCCAAAAAGTCTATTTATCTTTTTTCTCCCTTTTTCTTATCCATTTCCTTCCTTCCACTCATTGGAAATTGATCATTTTAGTTACTATCATGTTATTGCTTCTTATTACATCTCATTAATCATAAAAACAGTAACAGAAAACTTGACATCTTTATTGCTCATTTAATTGCAGGGACATCGAAAGGACAAACGTTTTGAAAGAGGCAATTCTATTCCTATTTCTCTTTAAAATGATTAAGATTAGCACATGATAAAGAAACATTGCCTTTTTGAAATTTCTTTAAAAAGATTAAGATTAAGATCAAGTCTTTTTGTTCTTCTTCACCATCAAAAATTAAAATGCAAATGCATCATCGAGTTTATCCAAGGCAGAGTTGCAATATTTTTTAAGGAAGTAGGGTTGAAGATGAACTTATCTTCTTTACACTACAAGTAGTGTCCTTTCAGCCAAAGGTATGAGTATGACCAGAGGCGGAGTCAGTATTTAAAGCATATGGGTTCAAGAGTCTAATCGTTTTAAGTTACTGAGTAAATTAATAATTCGTACATATTCAATGAACTTTTTAAAACAAATACATGATTTAAATCAAAGTTATTGGATTCGGCGGAAACCGCAATCGGCACTCTAGCTCCGCCCCTGAGTATGACCGTTCCTTAACAAGATTAATAGCCTGTTTGGTCAAGCTTCTAAAATCAACTTATTTTGAGAAGTGTTTTTCTCAAAGTAAAAGTGCTTTTGGTGAGAAGCAGTTTGTGTTTGAATAATTAATTTGAAAAGCACTTTTAAACAGTAATTAGTGTTTGTCCAAGATTTTGAAAACTGCTTCTAAGTGCATTTTTCTCAAAAGTGCTTCTCAGAAAAGTGCTTTTGGAAAACAATTACTTTTTTCTGCTTCTCAAAAACTGTTTCTGCTTCTCCTCAAAAATACTTTTTTTTCCTTCCAAAAGCTTGGCCAAACACCTCAATTTTTTACCAAAAGTACTTTTGGTAGAAAAAAAATACTTTTGGCCCAAAAAAAAAGCTTGATCAAAGAGGCAATAAGTACAGTCGGCAACCGTGTGACTGCTCCTTAAAGAGGTAACTCTATCTCTACTAGATTTTACCTTAACGAAGAAAAAGTATAGGTTGTTGATTTTTGTTTTATGCATATGAAATATCATACGTGTTAAATAAGTGTAGAATATACAGTATGAAATTAGCAGAAACTTTTATTCTATTATCTTGCACTGAAAAAAAGAACTTTGTGATGACCCAAAAGGTCATCCCGTGTAATTTTAGCTAAATTTGTGTTCCAAGGCCATGAAAACCTCCTTATGGGCGCTGCAAATATAATCCGGGGTATTATGCCCATAGTCGATCTCACATGGAATTTACGTATCAATCAAGCCGTCAGAATATGAAACTTTTACTTAATCAATTTTCTCAAGACTTTTGAATATCAATTGGTTATGTTTTACTATTTCTACTAACAAAATCAATAAACTAACAATTAACTAACAATATGGTGTAAACAATTATAATAAAGGTCTAAGGTTATGGTTTTCCCCGTCGGTGAACTTCTTCCTCAGATACTTCTTATAGTTTGATTAGTTGTCTCTATCAATCATGAACATTCTATCTATCATAAATATCTCTCAAGTAATTATGATAATTTACTAGACGCACTCTCTCAAGTTACGCTAGCTAGATTGCATTACAGTTCACTTTAGATTGCACTCGAAGTATTGTTATTTCTAATCCAAGTTCTAAACTCTCGGTTATGACTTTCGTCTATACTCTGGGAGTGGTGTTGTTCAAATAAAAACCTAAATATGCACTCTCTGATACATAATAAATAGGAACAACTAATTGAGGGCCCTTCAATCAACTACAATAAGAACGTAGTTGAACAAATAGAGTTTAATCAACCAATCAAAGCTATATTAATATCACAATAAGTTCATCCCCCAACGGGTTCCACCAAAAACCTAGATTAAAGAAATTAGCTACTCATGCTCATAATAATCAACTCTAAAATAACTAGCATAATTAAACTACAATATAATGAATAAAAGCTGTAAAAATCAATGTTTTGCTTCTCTGCGTAGTATTCCACATGCGTCTCTTGTCTCTGATGGCATCTCCTCTTCCAAGTTGTGTTTTTGGGTCTATTTATATGTTTGGGACAAACTCTAAACGTGTAGGAGACTTCTATTCAAACCAGGAAACACTTAAAATCTTCAAAACTCGGATTGGACCAGACCAGGGACCTGGCTTTATGGCCCAAACGCCTGGATAAAGCCAGGCCAGGCCTGGCCTTAAGGCTCAAACGCCCGACTATAGCCGAGTGCACTCCTCTTCGCCTCTTGAGTGTATTTTCGACGCTTATGCATCCATTTAGCTCGGCTTCTATCTCCAATTCACCTACACATGAAATAGACTCCATTATGCACATACAAACTGTATTTTTATCATTAACGCACATAAAATGTAAGGCACATAACGTGTTAAACCATGAATTCTAGCCACACATCAACACCCCACACTTAAACTTTTGCTCGTACTAGAGCAATCAAACTACACTCATGTACAACTTATTAAGCAAATCTCTTAACATGTTATACCAAGAATTTTTTTAAAACAATTCACGCACAGAGGTGTGACATCCTCGCCTCAATAGTCGGCTCACATATACCATGCTTTATTCACAAT